>LPNX011002161.1:0-23565 GCA_001517045.1 Pseudotsuga menziesii | reverse complement strand
TCACCTTGAGACATGAGTTGGTGGAGGTGAAGACAAGCTTCCACTTTCACCGTATGAAGCTGAAGTGACAACTTTGTTCACATTTGTCTCAAACATCTTGGTGTCAAAAACTTTTCTTCATGTCAAAAATTCTTCAAGATATATCAAGGGAGAGAAAAACTGTGCAATAAGCACTACATGATTATATGGTCCTTACGAAGAAAATATATTTGCTGCACTTAACTTTTAGTGGAGTTTACATCTTCAAACCTAGGAAATTGGCAAATATACAAGATCTACAATCCAAACCTCTAAAGATTTAGGGTTTTGGAATACAAGGATAAAAAATTACAAGTTACATGAATAAACTTAGAATTTAAATGTTACAAGAAGACTAGAGAATTCAAGGATATAGGGTTCCGTAGTTTTTGGAGATCTAGAATTCCAAAAATCTAAGGTTCTATTGATTTTGGTATATTCCAGGAAGTGATTCCATGCCCAAGAAGACCACATCCAAACAAGGGAGACGCGATAGTATAATGGAGGAGGTGCATGACAAACAGTCTCATCACAAATTATTCTTAGGCTCTCGTTGTTATTATTGGATTGAATGGAAATTGATCAAATCATATGATAATTAACCAGGGAAATGGTCGCTACAGGAGCAGCATGAATGTACACAAAATCCATACTTTGACCAGGAGGGAGTGACTTTAGCCACTTAGGAAATGAATACGTATTGTTGGCATCTGGTTTGGAGAGACCCCATAAAGGACCATACAATCTTTGGATAGAGAAGCCAATAGCTGTCAGTGTCTGGTGTGGAGATCTATTTGTGATAGATGCAACATATCTGTAATAAGTAGTTCGTGACTGAGTCCAAGAAGTCGTGAGCTTCTGCGAGATAGCCAGCCTAACATTTTCTATAGATTGTTAACAATAAAGCAGCATCAGTACTATTTTTGTATTGAATAATCACCAAGTCATTATTATAGCAAGAGTTGCATAGATTTATCCCACATTATTGGATGAAAATCAGTATTTTCATAGCACAATAAAAAAAATTAGTTCTTTTCTCAAATATTTACAAACAAACATTTTATTTCTGTAAAATGCCACTAAGTGCAAAAAAAATTAAGGTAAAACAATAAAACATAAGAACTGGATGAACTAATATGTTATTTTCAATATAGATTTAATTGCAAAATCCAAAACTATCATTGATTTTCCCCTGTTTGTCCAGGATATGTGGCACTACGTATGGCTCATTCCTGTTGAAGTTGAATTGTGGTGGCCAAAATTTAAGATTCAGAGGACTTACTCTGTGGGGAAGTAGGAAGAGAACTTTGTTTAGGTGTAGAAGAGGGCTTTGGCTTTGGATTTGGAACTGTAGTTGGAGCAGAAGATCCTGAATCTGATCACTGTCACTGCCAGAAGAACAACCATTAAAAACATCACCATCAATATCACTGAAACAAACTGAAACCAAATTAATTTCATCCTATAAAACAATAATACCTGGGAGAAGCTGGTTGTCTCCAGCATTTCCACCTTGAAGTCTAGCTAAACTTCCGACCATTGGGCCATTGTTGTAGGTTGCAGGTTCTGTTTGCTCATAGTTGTCTCTTGGATCTGCAAAGTTATCATTGTATCTTGGATTGTCACTGAGTATGTAATCAACCTACAAGAACGTGGTTTTAGCCAAAGGACTGAATAGGAATTAAGGCTTTTTAGATGTTGGACTCATTAATCTATCTTCATGATAAGGAGGTTTTTATCCCATCATGGGATTTACAATTATTATACCTGCGACTTAGCTAATGCCAACAGCTGAGATGGATCTACTTCTCCACTGGGGCATTGCAGTTGCTTGCCAGCAGAAGACAAATAATCAGAGTATATTGCCGTTCATCTTGTAAATGCAAGCATATCTTGCTCATATCTAAACACAGCAAGAAAAGCATGGATAACATTCATCAATCCCTAGTTCTAGAGCAATAACCAAAGTACCTCATATTCACATTCTTTGACACCTCCAATTTTAAACATGAGATACCTCATACCTGAGATGGAGGGCAATGAAGAGTTCCCTTCTCTGAATTCTGGTGAGAAGAGTTCGTGCAAGTTTCTCAATGGGGTCAGCAAAGTTTAGAGCTTGATAATTGGCATGACAATGGATCTTCTGAATTGAATTAGGAAGGTCATTATTTGCAAGACCAGAATGAGCATGAGTGAAGTATAGCACATTGTGCTTTTTTAGGAAAGGAAGCATCTCATGCTTGTAGAAAGATACATGTACATCAAACATTGTACAATGCTCTGTTTAGCCAAAATACAATAGTAATTTGAACAAAGATTCTCCAACAGCATGTGACCTTCACAACCCAACAACGGGATCAATTTGAATGGGCCCTCTTCACAAGGGATAATCGTAGAGAAAATACACCCTCTCTTATTGCAATAGAGATGAAGAATCATCAAGATATACTCCAATGCTCTACCATAAGTGCAATCTCCTTACAAAACCTTTGAAACCTAGCCCAATCTGCACCAAATAACAAAAGCTATGAAATGAACTCTCCTTTGCACCGGAAATGAACTCTCTTCAGCAAGTGAAAGAAAACCAGGGTTTTTTTGGTGACTTAATGTTTAGGCGGGATTAATTTCTTTGGAAAGTATACAAAACATTGAAAAATCACGCTGGTTTTTCTTAACAAAATTAAAATTTTTGTGAGGTACTGAAAAATCTCTCTTCCAAAATTGATCAAAAACTATGAACTAGAACAAGGCTAGTGTCTAACACACCTTTGACCAAGACACTGGAGCCTTCTCCAAATTTGGTTTAAAATTTTTATGAGATGGTGGTAAAGACTCAACAATGCGTACATATTCCATTAGAATATTAATAAAGTGACGGAGATAAAAAAATGTCTTTGAATTCACTGGATCATCACATAAATTTAAAACAGATGTGAGATCTGACATTAGTTGTACTGTTGAAAAAGCATCATATATTACTAAACATTATAAATATAGGGAGATTTTATGTTTCAAGAAACTAAATTACCCAATTGAGGTCACTTGGCAGAGAAATTTCATTCACCTTGGATCAGCCCAAAATGAAGTACTGTCCAAAATTGGTATAACAAGTACTGCATTCATAATATTTGCGATGGCAACCATATCACAAATCTGTAGGATAGGAATTTTTTATAAATAAACATGACAACATGTTGGAACCAACATTTATAAAGCGGGATACATGTATATCCTATAGGCCTTTGGGCACTTACTCCTGTTCGCATCTGATTCAATCCTCCATTGGCCTTGAAAATAATATAACCATTATGTCGCTCACCTCATTCTGCAAATTAAAAACTTTATTAAAGAAGTTGCAGTGAATTGCTTCACTGAAAAGTAGGAATTGTAAAAGGGGAAATCTTTGTTGAGAAAAAAAAAAGCATACTCTTGTGATACCATGGATGATCAATGCATTGGACAAACTCTTTACTATCAGGCTTCGACCACAACTTGTCTGTCAAGTGATAATCCTGGTTTGGAACAATTAGATATTTCAGAAATCATACTATATGAAGGCCGAATCCTTGAAAACAAGAAAAATGCAATTAAAATTGCATATCACAAATTTTAACAACTAATCTTTCTTTTCCAATTTCTTCAATTCATCATGCCTACTGAACTATCCACCTCTAATATATTAGATGATCTACCAATATCTGTATGAAGTTGAGTCTCCTCTGTCAAGACTCAATTCAGCCCTATACCTCCAACCGTCTTCAGGAACAAATATCGTGGAATGGTCTGTAAAATAAAAAAAAGCAGATGAGTAACCTGTCTTCCCAATTTTATCCTCTGCAAATTCTTCTGACAGTGAATGAACGTACTCCAAATATTAAACAAATTAGGAAAGTCTACATTTGTTGCTTACAATCTCAGATCTAAAAGAAGGGCTAGAAAAGTTGAATTAGGTTATCTATGCCACAAAGCTTTATGATTCAGTAGAAGTATAAGTTGAATTTTAATCTCTTTTAGTACTAAACAGATACTATAATAATTTGGGTACACAGCAGAAGGATATAATCCTAAATTTCCATTATTGTTTGTGGTCAGTTACCAGACTGATCGCATGTGATAGGTATCAGAATTACAAATATGAGAATGACATGATATAACTGTTACTGCATGTTCAGTAGAGGAAGGAAGAGCAAAGCAAATACGAGGACAACAGAATATAACAGTGACAGCATGTTCAGTAGAGAAAGGAAGAGTACAACAATACTCAAACAGTTGTATTCACTTGTTGGACTTGGGAGTTACAGCAGACTTGACAAAATGATTTTGGTCAAGTAATTAGATGCACGAACAGCAAGCAAAGGATTAAAATGCCTTGTGGATACAATATGAATATACATTTACTATCAAACCGAACAAACATGACTACTGCCTTCTGGGGCATAGATTACCGAAGAGTACAGTATTCCTTTTGTTGCCCCTCTACATTGGAAAAAGGTCATCCTTGGAATATCGGATGATCTCATAGACAGGAAGGAATGAGTGGGATGTGATTAGCCTAATAGGGATATCCTTGTTAAGGAAAGGGTTGGGTTTATCAAGCTTCCACGAGAAAACTGATCCAGTCCATGTAGGATAACTAATGGGTTTGAGAACAAAGTTGGCTACACAACTCTCCATCAAAATGTATGTTATCTTGAAGTTGGAGCCAAAGAAGACATGGTTTCCCTAATCGAATATGTAAAGAGGGGGGTATCTGTATGTGTGATCTTTTGCCTTAATGATGTACATTTTCGATGTGTTATTGTTTAGTAATGTAAAGAGGGGGGCTTGTGGGTGGGGGTATCTGTATGTGTGATCTTTTGGCTTAAGGATGTAGATTCTCGATGTGCTATTGTTTAGTAATGTAAATGTTGATATATTCAAAACACACACAGAGGCCTCCAAAGTAGAGAACCATTGCATCCATAAACACACTTCCATTTTTAACAAGATACAGGGTGTCCTTGCCTCACATACAAATAAAATAAAATACTACAAAACAATAGGCTTCATCCAAGACTTATATGTGGGAGAAAGAAGGTTTACCTCATAATGAAGTTTTGACATTGGCATCCATTCACCTGGTCCACAAATATCAGAGAGCACAGTTGCTACAGCTGAAACAACATATTTTCCTTCTTTTTGTATCTGCTGAGAAGTATCAGTTTCATGGTCCATCCTCCATGTATCCCCTTTTGGATCTGAATACATTAAACAGTGATATTAGAAAGTTTCTAATTCATGTTTCATGTCTTTAGGACACTATTAAGTAACAACTTGAAAGAGAAAGTAAGGAGCCACATGGCAACTATAACCTTTGCATTTAAAGTAAAAGTGACAATGAGCTTGCTGAATATATCATTTCCAGTTCTGTTTTTTACCCGAGAGGAGCTATTGCTCCGAGCAACAATGGATTCCTTCTCCCCACCATGATATGATAACCTATCAGAGTAGCACATAACACAAGAACAATGAACTATAATATAAATATAGTATTCGGTTGTTGAGATTAAGGGGAGTGTGGCTAAAAAAAAGTAATTTTTGTGTTTCTTCTTGTATAAAATGTTCAAATAGCATGGAAAGAAAAGTAGATAGGACAGTACCTTTTAGTTTGGAGTTGGATGCTTTGCATGCCACAAAGGAAGCTTGCATTGGCGGGAATCGGAGAGGACAAGTACAGATGAAGTAGCTGTACTAGTAAATTAAAAAATTGACTAACAAACTGTTGCAACAGTTATTTATTTACAGACCATATACTCTCTTATGGAGAGTATTTTGAAACGATTCGAGTATCGCAAATATTTGAAACCAACTAAATGTACAAATAGTATACTTGTAGTAGAAGTTAAAAAATTGGCAACAAATTTACTTTCAAACCAAGTATAGGGACACGCTGGGGGGAAAAACAGACATAGGTATGAAGTCAATAAGTAAAAGGTAAATAAACAGATAGGATAAATGTACAACATAACTTAAGAATTTAGTATATATTGTGAATTGTTTCTATATACATACAGTATAGTGTAAACTATTTCTCTGATCATAAGAGAGTATTTGAAACAAAATGAGGATTGCGAATATTTGAAACCAATTTAATGTCCAAACAGTCTAAATTGAGTAGAAGTAACAAATGGACAACATATTTACTTTGAAACCAAGTATAGGGAGTCCATGAGAAAAAGAATATACATATGTGTAATGACAAGAAGTAGAAGCTAAATATATACATGGATTAAATGTACAATAGAAGTTAAGAACTGAGTATAATGTGAATTGTTTCTATTTACATAGAGTTTCTTGCATTGTATTTGTAAAAGAAGCGTTTGTTTGATAGAGTATATACTTTAGAGAGGTGCATTACATGCAAGTAGAAGGGAAATATAATAAATGTACATGTATTGTGGTAGTAGTGGAAGCATGTAATATGTACAATGTTTGTGCATTCCATGTGTGGAAAAGGCTAATACATCTATTCAATTAAAGCATAGGTTATGGACAAGGTAGTACATACAAGTGAAGGGTAGTAATGGCAATTGAAGAACGTGTGAGAATCAAAGAAGAAGGGTTGCTGGGTTGTAAGGAGAGGGAAAAGGGAATTGCAAGCAAGGAGGAGTCTCTAGTCATAAATGCAAGAGGGATTATGGCAACGACAACACCAGGTAATGTTTATGTATTGAGCAAGACAAGGGTGGCAGGATACTAAGCCTTTGCGGATCTTGCGCATGGTGTCCCTTTCATGCATATGGATCATGCGTTGAAGGAAGGCTCTTATTTCTGAGAGAAGCTTAATAGTAGGGTGAATCGGATTCAGTGGGATGTTTGAAGTCGATTGGAAGTGTGCTTCAATTTGTTGCAGCGATGCTTGTTGTTCCTTTATTTGCTTGCAGAAGTCAGCTAGGGTGTTCAGGTATTGCATGTCCATGTCTGTTGCTGAAGAGCTAGGGAGAGAGAAAACAGAGCGATTAAAAGCTTAACATGTTCAAATAATATAGAGTAAAGCAAGGCACATATTTTTTTGTAATTGAATTGCTATACTAACATTTTTTTTTCATAGTACCGAATAAGAAAAGCAAGAAGATATTCACATCATAGATGAAAGGAAAAAAAGTTGAAAACTTGTGTAATGGACATTTTGTTGTTCTTTTTTTTGTTTGTTCTATTGTATAGAGAAAAGAATGTTGTAAGTGTAATGTTATGGTAGATTCAAGTAGATGAAACAAAACAAAGTTAATATGTTGGAAGCAAAGTAGATTCAAGTGTTTTTTGGGGGTTGGATGGGGGCAGGGAAGAATGTGAGGTTGTTTTGTTTTGGTATTTAGCAAGTGAAAAGTGATAGTATTTGGTTTTTATGGTGTTGTTTGTTTATTATTTTCTGTGTAACCGAGAAGAGGTGTGGGAAGCAATGCATGGGTGTAAGCATATGTGAGCAACTATGTTAAGCAACGTGTGGTGCATTACATGCAAGTAGAAGGGAAATATAATAAATGTACATGTACTATGGTAGTAGTGGAAGCATGTAATATGTACAATGTTTGTGCACTCCATGTGTGGAAAAGGCTAATACATCTATTCAATTAAAATATAGGTTATGGACAATGTAGTACATACAAGTGAAGGGTAGTAATGGCAACTGAAGAACGTGTGGAAATCAAAGAAGAAGGGTTGCTGGGTTGTAAGGAGAGGGAAAAGGGAATTGCAAGCAAGGAGGAGGATCAACACCATGTAATGGTTATGTATTGAGCAAGACAAGGGTGGCGGGATACTAAGTCTTTGCAGATCTTGTGCATGGTGTCCCTTTCATGCATATGGATCATGTGTTGAAGGAAGGCTCTTATTTCTTAGAGAAGATTAATAGTAGGGTGAATCGGATTCAGTGGGATGTTTGAAGTCGATTAGAAGCGTGTTTCAATTTATTGCAGTGATGCTTGTTGTTCCTTGATTTGCTTGCAGAAGTCAGCAAGGGTGTTCAGGTATTGCATGTCCATGTCTGTTGTTGAAGAGCTAGGAAGAGAGAAAACAGAGCGATTAAAAGCTTAACATGTTCAAATAATATAGAGTAAAGCAAGGCACATCTTTTTTTGTAATTGAATTGGTATACTAACATTTTTTTCTTCATAGTACCGAATAAGAAAAGCAAGAAGATATTCACATCATAGATGAAAGGAAAAAAAGTTGAAAACTTGTGTAATGGACATTTTGTTGTTCTTTTTTTTGTCTGTTCTATTGTAGAGAGAAAAGAATGTTGTAAGTGTAATGTTATGGTAGATTCAAGTAGATGAAACAAAACAAAGTTAAGATGTTGGAAGTAAATGAACAGAAATATATGCATGAGTGCAAGAGTGTTTTTTTGGGGGGTGGATAGGGGGAGGGAAGAAGGTGAGGTTGTTTTGTTTTGGTATTTAGCAAGTGAAAAGTGATAGTATTTGGTTTTTATGGTGTTGTTTGTTTATTATTTTTTGTGTAACTGAGAAGAGGTGTGGGAAGCAATTCATGGGTGTAAGCATATGTGAGCAACTATGTTAAGCAACGTGTGGTGCAATTGATCTAGAGGCAATAAAAGTTTCTTCTTGTTTTATTCGTTGGACAGAAGGGCTATCCTTCATACGTGCATAGCGAGAAAAATAAAAAGATGGCATTATGCGTAGGTCAGTGAGTTGTCTAACTCTTGAAACTGTAGTAAATGTTAGCCCTTGTCGATCAATGTTTCCTATGTCGATTGTTTCCTTCTGTAAGGTCATTCCTTGTGATTTGTGGATTGTTAAACCCCAGGCCATGCGAAGGGGAAGTTGTCTACAAGAACCTCTTGTTAAAGGGAGGATTGGGATGTAGGTAGGGTTAGAACCATCCCATGGTGGGCCTTTGTAGTTGACAAAGTCAACAACAACAAACAAAGGAAGCATAGGTGGAGTAATGGCAGTGTTGTACAAGATTGAAACAACTTTACCAAGAGCACCATTAACAAGACCTGCCTCAACCCAAAGGTTTGTTGTAAGCATAACTTGTTGACCAATGGCAAGGAGTATGATCATATCTAATTGTTCATCTTCTGGTGCAAGCAGTAGTGTTTGTTTCCTAACTTCTGCAGAACATAATGCAATTGGGACATTTAGTTGTTTAAGCATTTGTTTGTTGTGTAAGGCAATAGAATTGTTAGTTGAGAACAAATGGGTGGATTGATTAAATACACGGTTCTCAGTTTGAGAGAGGGAAGAGAATGTCCTTGACATAAGAAGGGTCCAATCGGCAATAGTTGGTGTTGCATTCCTAAGATTGAGGAGAAGTTGGCGGAACTGAATCTGAGAAGGGTCATCTCCTTATTGACGAAAAACTGTTGAGAGGGTTATGAATGTGTCAAAGGTATGCCAAAGTGTGTTTCCACGTGATGCTCCTACATACATGGGGATATCTTTAACAGGTGGAAGTTGACCAAGGTCACCTACAAGGATGATAAAGTGGCCTCCAAAAGGAGAAGTTCGATGGGAAGGGAATGCTTCCCGAAGACGAGATTCAATGTTGGATAAGAGCTTTGGTCCAATGAAACTCATCTCATCAATTAGCACATAGCGTATATGGAGGAGTCATTCTTGAAGGTTTGCAAGGGCTTGGACCTCAAGAGGAAGCATAGTATTTATTGGTATCTGAAGGGAAGAATGTATTATAAGGGCATTTATGTTAAATGCCACGACACCAGTTGGAGCAAGCAGGAGAAGAGGGGATGAGTTATTTGGAGATGATGAAGAGAAGGCAGCTTGCAAGCATCCAATTAAGTAATATTTTTCTGTGCCTGCAGTTCCTTGGATGATCATACGTAATGGTTTTGTGGTAGTGTGTTGTGTGTAGTGGGACATAATAATTTCAAAGGCTGTGCGTTGTGTTGGAGAAAAGCAATTAGGAGAAGCAGGAGTTGAAAAAGGTTGTAGTTCTACTTGGTTTGATGAGTGGTTCAAGTCAAGAAATGAGATGGCTGAGTTTTGCAAGTGTAAGTGTGGCCCCAATTATGATTGGTGTCAAAGTCGTGATGACCAAGCATGTCAAGATCATCAAGTTGTAGGTTGTTCCCAGGGTGGAGTTGAGAGAGGAGTTCCCATTCTAACATGTCGATAGAGCAGGGAGGATGATATTCATGAGGGGGAGGTGTATCAATAGAAATAGTTGGAGGGGGTGAAGGTTGTCAGTCAACATGCCAGGGATTGTAGCTCCCACGAAAGGATTCCCATGCAGAGACAACTTCCAAGTCTGAGGAGACAATATCTTTTGGCACATTGTGAAAAGGTTTGTACAGTAAGAGTTCAATCCAACAGAAATCGACATAAAGAGGAGAGGTGGAAGGAGGGATGTCAAGGAAACGAGGAAGGACACGCACGATCTTGGTCAGTTTGTGGAGCTTCCATTGACATTTTTTCCTACGTGCAGAAAAGGACCAAGAGCGGGAAGCTTCGAGAAGGGGAAGGTGTTCAAGCGAAGGGGGTCTTTGCATGTATGCGGAAATGAAGTTGGTTGGCGGGGGGGTGTTGGGGACGTCTAGCGAGACACATTTGAAAATGGTCTGGGAGGTGTTCAGGGAAAGAAATGTACGACTGCAAAGAGTCAATGGAAGTTTTTGTAGCATATGGCAGGTTTCTTGTGCTCCAATGTCTCGATCAGCCACGGTTTCAGACAATAGTTTTCGGATAGGTAATAAGATTCCCTCTTATGCAGGGGCGGCATGTGCAATATGTGTTAGAATTTCATGGTAGCTCTCAGATTTGTTCTCTGCTTTCAAAGCATACTTTGAAATGTATGAGAGGACAGCATGGTGCGAGAGCACAGACTGGCAATCAACATTAGCTCTCCATACTGAGAGCATAAGAGGGTTGTGTACGTTTAGAAGAGCATCATTTCTAGCGAGGGTATATTTTTTTTGGCCAGAGCTGTCAATGAACATAGAAGATGTTTCTTGTAGTTCAAAGGGGAAACCATAGCGGCAGACGAGAGTTGTGCATTTTTTGCGAAGACACGAGAATTCATTGCATTTTGTGTGGCGTTGCACAGAATTGACAAGGGTTTCATAGTCGTCATTATGGTTTCCTTCACGTATGGAGGATGCTGCAAGTGTGCAAGGGTCTTGGTGAGATGCTCGATGGAAGGCGAAGACACAAAGGTGCGTAGGACGAGGGTTCCATGCTGTTAAGAAGCTGTCAAAGTATGTTTTTGTAGTATCAATAGTGAGGGGATCATTCCAATCAAGGCTGTCCATATTGGGTGCATCCTCCAACCAAAGGAATCCATGTATATGAGCAGAACCTCGATTTTTCCATTCATACCTGTATTAAGAAGGGAAGCAAAAACAAAACACAAAGTTAGGGAAAAATTCGAAATGTGAAGCAGTAAAAGGAAATAAAATGCAAAGAGTGAGAGGAACAAACCTGCACCAGTAATCTTTTGTCTTGAATGTGTGTAGCGGGACCTCTTCAAGGAAGATGGTGAATCTATGGTGCATATATAGAGATGTAGTATGTGGATTGGTTATAATGTTTTGAATTCTCCATTGGAATTGTGAAGGCAATGAAGTGGGAGGATGGGAAGGCATGAGCATGTGAAGGTCATGCCATTTGGTGTCAGCTGCACTGAGGGTAAAAACAAAGGTTGGGCTACCAAGCTGGGTGATCATATCACACAACTCACCTCGCTGTTTGTTCTAGAAAGAGCGAGTGCCACGCAGAGCAGAGCCAAACCGCATGGCATGATCAGCAACATGAGAGTCTGGCATTTGGCTGAGCTGTGTGAGCAAAGCCGAGACAGTTGCGGGGAGTGTGTTTGCTAGGTTGCGTTTAACAAAAACAACTGCAGTAGCCTAGCTACGATGGTGCATCATAAGGTTGTACAAGTAGTAGCGAAAGCGAGGGTGTTGGGAAAACCTATTATCATGGAATCGGATAAGGTGCAAAGCATATTCCTGCATGGAGACTTCGTAAAGACGAGGTTGTTTTAGCATGGGAACCCCTGTGGGAAATAGTGTTGGGAATGCCATTGAGAGGAGCCCTTCCATATTGTATTCATTTATTGGAGAAAGACCAATGGGGGGCCAATCAATTGATGTTGAAGGGGTGGTAGGGGTTGTAGATGCAAACTGCCTAATTTCTTCAGTCTCAGTGCGAGAATCTGGGAGTGCAAAAACAAAGGACGAGGTTTCAATGCTTGTTGGAATTAGCATTGAAGGTGTTGCATCATCAATAGTGGGTGAGGGTAGTTGGAGGTCAGGTCCAGGGGTTGTGGCATGGTGAAGAAGGGAGGACACATCTGTGGGTTCAAGTGGCAAAGCATGTAATGCTTGGAGGTCAAGGTGGACATCCTTGTAATACGGGTCATTGGAGATTTTGAATTCCAATGCAGCTAGAACATTTGAACGGCTAATAATGAATTCATAAGGCTTGTTTGCAGCATTGAATTTGTGAACAACAAGGATGTCCAAGTCTGCTAAGAGGCGTGGAAGAGAGGTGGCTATTGTGGAGATATCTTGTGGGAAGCTAATAGTATGGCCGGAGTATTTGTATTGGCCACCACGTGCATGCGTAACTTGAATTATTGGATTGACTTGGGCAATTAGAATTTCTTCTATTTGAGTCAAGCGTGCAAGTTCAATTGGTTGGTTTCTAGGATCCATGTTGTTATCTTTGGAGAAGCGATGGCCATGTCACTCATTACTACATCGAGAGCATGTATAGATTCCACTTGAGAAATTTGTTTTCATTTTTGGATATGATTCCTTGCATATGGAGCAAACATGAAGTGGGTGGAGGCGAGAAAGTCGGTTAAAAAAGCAAGCGTGACCATCTGGTAAGGGGGTGGTTGGAGGCGGGGGTGTAGTGGATGTGTGCATTGGGGTAGGGTTGATTGAAGCATTGATGTTTCCACTCCTAGATTGATAAATAAGACGTCTATGCGCATTTTGGCGGTCCTTTGTTTGGCTATAAAGAAGCCTTCTACGTGCATTTATTTGGTCATGTGTAGTATTGGGCAACATGGGTTGTTAAAGAGGAGTTTGCCTTGAACCTGGAGGAGACATTGATGGGAATTTCAAATGTTATAAATGTGTAATTCTAAGAAAAAGTCGAGGCATGTACATTAAAATGCAAGATATGCAAAGTACAAATAAGAAGGTATGTCTACATATATAAAATAACACATTGCAAAATTTTTTGTAAGAAATAAGGTAAAAAGCAGTTTTTGTGATGTATGTGGAGCATGTATGTATGTGAAAAGCAACCAAGGAGTAGCATAGTAGAAAAAAGAAATCCACATATATGACATAATAAACATTGTATACATGTAAGAAAAAGTGAAATGTTGCATGGATAGATATGTATGGCGTGCTTTAAAAATAAACACGTAATGTATACAATAACACATCTGCCATGTGAGCACAAAATTTACAGTAGATAATTACATTGCAGATATTTGAAAAAAGATGGGAAAGTAAGGGAAAAGTATATATACAAGCAACGAAGGTAGGAAAGCAGGGTGGGGGGATATAGTGATCATGATGAAGTGGAAGAAACATAATTGGGTTGAGATGAGGTGGAATGCATTTGGAGAGATGGGATGGTGTATTGTAGGGTACAATGTCTTGAAGCAAGGACTGAGGGAAGAGTAAGATGTGGAAGGGTGAGTAAAAATGGTGGTTGGAATAGCCGAGGGTGGAGTATATGAAGGGGAGGTTAGAGACAACGTGCAACAGGATGGCTTTGAGTAGTGAGTGCAAATATTTCTTCAAGGAGCTTGGTTGATGCAGCAACATAAGGAAGCTCTTCAGAATTGGCAATGGTTTTCTTCAAGCGTGTACTGGAGTTGAAAGTCTCTGTCTTAATGGACAAGGTGAACAAGTATTGGTGTGAAGTTACGTGGAGAGAGAGATCCTTTATGGCCGAGGGCTCAGTGGCGAGCAGGCATAAATCCTTTGCAGAGACACCAAGTAGTTTGTTGGCTACATCTTCAAAAGTTGTGGCCCCATTGATCTGGCCGGTGTGGTCTTGCAAGGAAAGCTTTAAAATGTATCTGTAGTCACATTCTATGAATTCACCATCACATTTACTGCAATGCCAAGTGTTGAAAGCTCTATGTGCAAATTTCTTCATGCATTGAACACCATCAACAAAGAGAGGGCATGCAAGGAAGTGGAAGTCATCCATGTTAATGTCAACAATGGAAGCACGCACAAAGAACCATAGGTTCTTATCAGAGGTTTGCATGCTTTGCAAGTAAAAAATTGTTTTAGATGGGTGTGTTCGAGACATAGAGCCTATGTATTTGTGGCTCAAGGATGGCAATGTAGCATGAAATCCATGATCAGTGTACCATTTTTTAAGGCGATGGGTTGCCTCAATATCTAGATTGATAAGGATGGTACTATTGGGAACACTTCCAATTGTTTTACCATTATAATCTGTAAGACGGCCACCCTTTATTGCAAGGACAGGTGGTGGGTCGAAGGAGTATAGTGAAGCGACATACGAACCCTCAATGTGGCAATGATGACCCCAAAGTGTGACATCAATGCTAAAATAGGATGTGTCTCTGAGGCAAACGGTTCTCCTACTTGTTTTAGAACCGTCTTTTTTTCAAATTGTAGATGCAGGCGAGACAGAGCTAACAAGGCCAATCAGGTCAACCATGGAATTTGAAGGTAAACTTTGGAGGTAATTGATTGTTTTAAAGTGGAAGGAATGTAAAGGAATGGAGGGGAATGCATCGAGGCAAGGGTGGATGGTCGACGTAGATGAAAGGACAATCTCAAGATGGTTGTTCAAATGGTTATATGAAGGGTTGCTTGTTTTGATTGTGCCATTCGAGATAGTGTACACTGTCCTGATTTCAACAAGGGAATAAAAGGTGTCAACAAAGTTGTTAAAGGCAAAGACATGGATCTCTTCTCCAGAACAATCAATAAGGTCAAAGCCAAATAGTTTCCCTGGGCCGCGTTGGTTGGTGTATTCATGGATGGGTGTCTTGGCAAGCACACGACCTTGGATGCACCATTTTTTATAGTTGGGATTGAGTGCTTTGAATGGAATTATAGTTGTTGGCATGGATATTGGTGTATCTGATGCTTGGGATGAGTGAACATCGCTTTCTTCTATGGGGCGGCTGGATTGGATAGTTGATGAACCAATTGGAATGCCAAAGCTAGTCGGTAGTAAAAGAGGAACAGGGCTCCCAACAAGGGCAAGCTTGCGGTGGACCAGTTCAAGATCGAGTATTGTAATAGTCCTGTAGGAGTAAAAGGCAAGAATTAGTAAAGGTATTATAAAATTGATGATGTTGGTGGTAGGTAAAAATGTACAGGCTAAGCTACCTAAGAGAGGGCTTAAAATAATGGGCAGAAAAGTACGTGTTATTATGGACGACGGTGCAGGTGCACTTGGCGAACTTGATGACAGAGCCTTCTTGGAGTTCTCCATTTGATATGAGGGAGTTGAAGGTAGTTGGGAGCAAATTCTGGTGCATGTTGTTACCATCAGAGATAGTAATTCGGAAACGTGGAGTAGTTGCATTTGTTGGTCTGAATGGGTGGAGTGAAAAAACCTGCAGAAGTGGTTGAAGATGTACAGCACCAGACAACAAAGAAGATATCACATTTTCTGTCAAGGGTGCCTCCATTATGCGAGGAAAACACTGAGAGCAAGAGGAAACAAACGTGTAAGTATATGAAAATTTTGTTTTGTGTATATATACATATATGTATATATATATACTATTGTACGAGTGACATACCACCATGCCATACATACAATGAAACTGTAGCAGGCAGAAGAGTAGAATGTACAACAGTGCCATATATATACTATTTTTTTTAATATAATGTGAGAAATAAGCATGCAATGGAACTATGCAAAGTTAGGTTGTAAATGCTTAAAGTGTATTAGAGGTACGATCCGGCAAGGAATTTATTGGATACTTTGGCCCTTCTCGACATATCCCTTCTGGTCAACCAACTGTCTCATTACGATCCTCATTATGTGTTTTATTGAGTCCCATTCACGTCGCTTCAATACACCCCTCGTTCTACTTTTCTGATGCAACACACTCTATTTGTCCTCTAATCTTCCATATCTAGGTTTGCATTCTTTTCCATCAGTGTATAGGGAGGAGATTCAAACTAACGATGTGATGCACAAGTCAACAAAGGGCTTAACTATCTTCTCTCTCTTAATGCAGGTATTTTTTTGCTTGTGTGTCATCACTGTATAATTATGTGTTATTCAAAAGATTGACTATCATGTGTTATTCAAAAAATTGAATCAAAATTATATAATTAGTTCAAATATATGAAACTACTCTTGATATTCTTCTTGATCTAATACTTGTAATATAAGACAATAATCATAATACTAAATTGGAATAATACTAAAAGCAGATACATTTGGGGATCTCTTTGATAGCTGTAAAGTCGAAGAATTCCATCCATCCAACCAAAATGGGGACAGAAAAGCATAAAGTCTACCAAGGGCAGACTTTTATCATCATTCCTGTAGCAACATGTCAGAAAATCTATCTGAAATAATTCATGAGAGACCAAGAAACATATGAATCAGGAGCATAACAAGAAGGCTGATAGGCACATCCATGTCAGCAAAAGAACCATTCATTCAAACTGAATTCTTGTGCCTCATAAAGAGAGTGAAAGGGCAAAGCCCGACACAAGCCAAAATAACTGAAATATCCCATGATCAATGATCATACCATCTAAAGATCCAAAAAATTCCCCATGCCCTGGGGCCAACGAAAGAGCCTGTTTGGAGAGACTGTCAGCCTGCTAGTTATGCTCGCGATAGATATGATTGATGGTCACTAAAGGGACATGATGCAGCAGATAAAGAATGTCATCACACCAATGACTTAGAAGTGGGGTGTTCAATGAAGTAGTTCTCTTCACCCAAGAGATGATAACCTATGAATCCCCAAATACAGATAACAGAGGGATCCCCAAATGAATGGCGACCGAAAGTAGTGCCCAAATAGGCAGAAGCTCTAATTTGGTGCTGGTGCATCTATTATCCTAGGCTAAGAGCTTGTTGGCTATTTATAACCATAAAATAATAAAAGTTTTTTAATTCCATAAAATAACCATAAATTTTTTTAATTCCATGCATAAGCAAAGTTATTTTATTTGTGAAATGTGCCAAAAAAATCCTCAATAACTACTTCAGATTTGCATCATAACTTCATACCAAATTTACCCTTCAACAAAGTTTCAAATATGTGTATTGAAGAGAAGGATCTTCTTTGCAAAGAAGTGCCACATTTTTTCGTTACATTCCTCTCTAAGAGCACCTTCAGAATGCAGAAGAATTCTGCAAATGCAGATACATTTGGGGATCTCTCTGATAGCTGTAAAGTTGGAGAATCCCAGTCATCCAACCAAAATGGGGACAGGAAAGCATAAAGTCTGCGAAGGGCAGAATTTTCTCATCATTCCTGTAGCAACAGGTCAGAAAATATATCTTAAATAATTCGTGAGAGACCAAAAAACATATGAATCAGGAGCATAACAAGAAGGCTGATAGGCACATCCATGTCAGCAAAAGAACCATTCATTCAAACTGAATGCTTGTGCCTCATAAAGAGAGTGAAAGGGAAAATCCCGACACAAGCCAAAATAACTGAAATATCCCATGATCAATGAGCATACCATCTAAAGGTTCAGAAAATTCCCCATGCCCCGGGGCCAATGAAAGAGCCTGTTTAGAGAGACTGTCAGCCTGCTATTTATGCTCACGATAGATATGATTGATTGTCACTAAAGGCACATGATGCAGCAGAGAAATAATGTCATCACACCAATGACTCAGAAGTGGAGTGTTCAATGAAGCAGTTCTGTTCACCCATGAGATGATAACCTGTGAATCCCCAAATACAGATAAGAGAGGGATCCCCAAATGAATGGCAATCGAAAGTAGTGCCCAAAGAGCCAAAAGCTCTAATCTGGTGCTGGTGCGTCTATTATCCTAGGTTAAGAGCATGTTGGCTATTTATAACAATAAAATAATAACAGTTTTTTAATTCCGTAAAATAACCATAAATTTTTTTAATTCCATGCATAAGCAAAGTTATTTTATTTGTGAAATGTGCCAAAACAATCCTAAATAACTACTTCAGATTTGCATAATAACTCCATAGAAAATTTACCCTTCAAAAAAGTTTCAAATATGTCTATTGAAGAGAAGGCTATTCTTTGCAAAGAAGTGCCACATTTTTTTCGTTACATTCCTCTGTAAGAGCACCTTGAGAATGCACAAGAATTCTGCAAATGCAGATGTATTTGGGGACCTCTCTGATAGCTGTAAAGTCGCAGAATGCCAGTCATCCAACCAAAATGGGGACAGAAAAGCATAAAGTCTGCCAAGGGCAGACTTTTCTCATAATTCCTGTAGCAACAGGTCAGAAAATCTATATGAAATAATTCGTGAGAGGCCCAAAAACATATGAATCAAGAGCATAACAAGAAGGCTGATAGGCACATCCATGTCAACAAAAGAACCATTCATTCAAACTGAATGCTAGTGCCTCATAAAGAGAGTGAAAGGGCAAAGGCCAGCACAAGCCAAAATAACTGAAATATCCCATGATCAATGATCATACCATCTAAAGATCCAAAAAATTCCCCATGCCCCAGGGCCAATGTAAGAGCTTGTTTGGAGAGATTGTCAGCCAGCTAGTTATGCTCGCGATAGATATGATTGATGGTCACTAAAGGGACATGATGCATCAGAGAAAGAATGTCATCACACCAATGACTTAGAAGTGGGGTGTTCAATGAAGTAGTTATGTTCACCCATGAGATGATAACCTGTGAATTCCCAAATATAGATAATAGAGGGATCCCCAAATGAAAGGCAACCGAAAGTAGTGCCCAAAGAGAAAGAAGCTCTAATTTGGTGCTGGTGCATCTATTATCCTAGGTTAAGAGCTTGTTGGCTATTTATAACCATAAAATACTAAAATTATTTAATTCCATAAAAAAGGCAAAAAAAAATTTAATTCCATGCATAAGCAAAGTTATTTTCTTTGTGAAATGTGCCAAAACAATCCTCAATAACTACTTCAGATTTGCATCATAACTTCATACCAAATTTACCCTTCAACAAACTTTCAAATATGTCTATTGAAGAGAAGGCTCTTCTTTGCAAAGAAGTGCCACATTTTTTCGTTGCATTCCTCTATAAGAGCACCTTGAGAATGCACAAGAATTCCACAAATGCAGATACATTTGGGGATCTCTCTGATAGCTGTAAAGTCAGAGAATTCCAGTCATCCAACCAAAATGGGGAAAGAAAAGTATAAATTCTGCTAAGGGCATACTTTTTCTCATCATTCCTGTAGCAACAGGTCAGAAAATCTATCTGAAATAATTCGTGACAGACCAAAAAACATATGAATCAGGAGCATAACAAGAAGGTTGATAGGCACATCCATGTCAGCAAAAGAACCATTCATTCAAACTGAATGCTTGTGACTCATAAAGAGAGTGAAAGGGAAACGCCCGGCACAATCCAAAATAACTGAAATATCCCATGATCAATGATCATACCATCTAAAGATCCAAAAAATCCCGCATGCCTCAGGGCCAATGAAAGAGCCTATTTGGAGAGACTATCAGCCTGCTAGTTATGCCCGCGATAGATATGATTGATGATCACTAAAGGGACATGATGCAGCAGAGAAAGAATGTCATCACACCAATGACTCAAAAGTGGCATGTTCAATGAAGCAATTTTGTTCACGCAAGAGATGATAACATGTGAATCCCCAAATACAGATAAGAGAGGGATCCCCAAATGAATGGCAATCGAAAGCAGTGCCCAAAGAGCTAGAATCAACCCCCGTCCCTCGGTGTCTCCTTCGTGATCCGTTGGTCCTCCGCGTGTTTTCAAGTTGAGTCTGTGTAAAACCTTCGTACTGATAGTTGGGCCTTCCGGATGTTTTGGAGGTAAAGGTTAGAACCCAGTCCGTGCTTCTCCACAAGTGACATCATTGATGGTTGAAGGTTTTCGGTCGCTGCCTTGCTCTGCCCTCCCATTTCGCCTACAAGTTTCAGTGTTCGCGTGTTTTGCACCTCTTTGTTTTCCACCTCTTTGTTGAGCATTGTTCATAGGCTTTGCCGTGACTGTTGAGCTGGTCAGAACCATAGGTGTCCAGTGATTCTGGAGTGCCGTGGGCAATTTCTAGAGAGCTCGTCCTGTGAAAGAGCCCGTCTGAAACATGAAGTGTTTTTTTCTCAGTTTGGCATTTATTCTAAATTTATTAGATAGCTTGCTATTCATGGAGGAGGTGGTTGAACATCTTGTCATGGTGACCGCCCCTCCTTGCTGCCTAAATGGTGTTTACTGGTCAGATTTAGTTTGCGTGGGTTTGCATAGAGAATTTGCATTGTTTCTAGTTGCAGAAATTTTGATTCAAAGAGCCAAAGAACTAAAAAAAAGCAGGTGCATCTATTATCCTAGGTTAAGAGCTTGTTGGCTATTTATAACCATAAAATAATAAAAGTTATTTAATTCCATAAAATAAGCATAAAAATTTTTAATTCCATGCATAAACAAAGTTATTTTATTTGTGAAATGTGCCAAAACAATCCTCAATAACTACTTCAGATTTGCATCATAACTTCGTACCAAATTTACCCTTCAACAAACTTTCAAATATGTGTATTGAAGAGAAGGCTCTTCTTTGCAAAGAAGTGCCACATTTTTTCATTACATTCCTCTCTAAGAGCACCTTCAGAATGCAGAAGAATTCCGCAAATGCAGATACATTTGGGGATCTCTCTGATAGCTATAAAGTTGGAGAATTCCAGCCATCCAACCAAAATGGGGAGAGAAAAGCATAAATTCTGCCAAGGGCAGACGTTTATCATCATTCCTGTAGCAACAGGTCAGAAAATCTATCTGAAATAATTCATGAGAGACCAAGAAACATATGAATCAGGAGCATAACAAGAAAGCTGATAGGCACATCCATGTCAGCAAAAGAACCATTCATTCAAACTGAATGCTTGTGCCTCATAAAGAGAGTGAAAGGGCAAAGCCCGACATTAGCCAAAATAACTGAAATATCCCATGATCAATGATCATACCATCTAAAGATCCAGAAAATTCCCCATGCCCCGGGGCCAACGGAAGAGCCTGCTTGGAGAGACTTTCAGCCTGCTAGTTATGCTCGTGATAGATATGATTGATGGTCACTAAAGGCACATGATGAAGCAGAGAAAGAATGTCATCACACCAATGACTTAGAAGTGGGGTGTTCAATGAAGCAGTTCTGTTCACCCATGAGATGATAACCTGTGAATCCCCAAATACAGATAAGAGAGGGATCCCCAAATGAATGGCAACCGAAAGCAGTTCCCAAAGAGCCAGAAGCTCTAATCTAGTGTTGGTGCGTCTATTATCCTAGGTTAAGAGCTTGTTGGCTATTTATAACCATAATACAATAAAAGTTATTTAATGCCATAAAATAACGATAAATTTTTTTAATTCCATGCATAAGTAAAGTTATTTTCTTTGTGAAATGTGCCAAAACAATCCTCAATAACTACTTCAGATTTGCATAATAACTCCATAGCAAATTTACCCTTCAACAAAGTTTCAAATATGTCTATTGAAGAGAAGGCTCTTCTTTGCAAAGAAGTGCCACATTTTTTCGTTACATTCCTCTCTACGAGCACCTTCAGAATGCAGAAGAATTCCGCAAATGCAGATACATTTGGGGATCTCTCTGATAGCTGTAAAGTCAGAGAATCCCAATCATCCAACCAAAATGGGGACAGGAAATCATAAAGTCTGTGAAGGGCAGACTTTTCTCATCATTCCTGTAGCAACAGGTCAAAAAAGCTATCTTAAATAATTTGTGAGAGACCAAAAAACATATGAATCAGGAGCATAACAAGAAGGCTGATAGGCACATCCATGTCAGCAAAAGAACCATTCATTCAAACTGAATGCTTGTGCCTCATAAAGAGAGTGAAAGGGCAAAGCGGGCTCTTGCTACAAGACGGGCTCTTTCACAGGAGGGGCTCTCAAGAAACCACCTCACGACAATCCAGAATCACCAGATAAGAGTCACGGCTCTCCAGAAATCACTGGACTGTAGAAGGAAGAGAATTGTTTGGAAACCAATGTTCATTTCGTCGTCTATTCAACCAACCAAGATTCTCTGCGTGTCTTCTTTGTGATCCGTTGGTTCTCCACGTGTCTTCTTCGTGATACGCTGGTCTTTCGCGTGTCTTCAAATTGACTCTTGTTGGGTAGTAAAGAACTTCGATGTTGATAGTTCGGCCTTTCAGATCTTTTGGACATAAAGGTTAGAACCCAGTTCGGGCTCCTTCACAAGTGACAACATTGATGGTTGGACCTGGCACTTAACCCCCATCCCCGAGTTGTTAGTTGATTAATGTTTCCGGTTGGTGTCTTGCTTTGTCCTAGTTGGCAATACAGGAAACCTATGCAAAATGCACAGCGCAAGAGGAGACATGCGTAAAAGTAGCACTGGAAGGAGGGACAACGACATCTACAGTTGTTGAGAACAAAACTTCAGAGGAGAACGCCTAACGACGTTGCATTCAAGTTTGTGCCTTGATTTCATTGAAGATGCAAGTGAAAATTCTAAAATATGTTCAATTATAAGTTTTAGTACAATTGTCTATATTTCAACTTATTCTTTACTTTGCATGTGGAATCATCCATCTCTCCTGTTACATTTCATTACTTATGACCTAATGCTTTATCCAAAACAGTTTAGAAAATTTCATTTTAACTGGAGTTTGGTGAAGCGGAAAATCCAAAGGGGACACAGTTTTAGTTTTTTCTTTTAGATTGTTTTAGGAGTTTTGAAAGTTTTAGAGAGAGACCCTCAAAACCTCTAGGGCATGGAAAACTATATTTGAAACTTTAACTTATAAAACTATGCCAAACATCAATTTTTTGCAAAATTTATACTTAAAACTTATTCTTGCACCCTCTTGGATAGGCAACTTGCCTTACTCATTTATCATTTATTCTCAACATGGCAGAACTCCATGGACATTGATTTGATTCATATGAAAATGATAACATACATTAGAGGAAATTTGGGGTCTAAAATGGGCCTTACAAGAAAACGTGCCAAAATAAGTTTTTTTGAGCTGGAATTCAAGAACCAATAGAATTTCAATAAAATAAGTCAACCATAATGGTTGAATTGACATATTTGTCATTAAAAAAAACTATTTTTTTTGTTCATATTTTCGACATATCTCATTGTGTTTTTACTCAAATTTCAATCCGGAGAGCTCGTTGGATGCGGAATTTGATTCCGCATCCAACGAGTACCCACACCGCATACTTTTGACGGACCCTGCTACCCCAAAAACAAGAAATACCTGAAAAAACGTGATTGTCATATTTGTCATTAAAAAAAACTACTTTTTTTGTTCATATTTTCGACATATCTCATTGTGTTTTTACTCAAATTTCAATCGGGAGAGCTCGTTGGATGCGG
>LPNX011002141.1:51007-118177 GCA_001517045.1 Pseudotsuga menziesii | reverse complement strand
AACCAATGGAGATTAGAAGGTTTAGGTATCAAATGGACATCGGATTTCATCCACTTTGTCTCTACTTCACATAGTAGAGTACAGGTTTGTCATTACTCCCCATAGTAGAGCAGAGGTTTGGTGCTTATTGGTTTTCATGTTTTTTTTATAATTTCGGTCTTTTGTAATGTTGTCATTGTTATTTATCCATGAGTTTCGAACTTAGTGGGCCCTCTTTTTTTTAATAAGGTAGGGTCTTCTTAATATGTAGGGGTTTTATGGAATTCTAGCAAAAATGGGTGTATGTTTACTTTCAATTTTATTGTTGTTATTTGTTTTTTATTGTGTTTTCATCTATTTTATAAGTTTTTTTAATTATATTTTTGGGTTTTTATGATGTGATCTTTTTCATTACTTTTTAATATTTTAGTAACTCAAAAGAATTTTTTTAATTTTATGGGCATCCATGTTCCATGGTAAAGAAAACAATAGTTTTCTCCATAACCTAGTTGTTTAGAATTGTTAGAATGAGTAAATCCCTTTCTAAGAATTACATATTCCAAAAAGTAGGGATGCTATGTAAATCCAAAAAGTATGGATGCTATCTAAATCCAAAATTTTCATATAAATTGGCAATTCCTTAATTTTTAAAGCCATTGAAATTCATGTAGATGACTAAATAAATATGCATCAAATTCAATTAAAACAATGATTTCATTTCAAATTCCATTCATAAGAAAAGCTAAAACTTAATTACATATTTATAAACATAAATTTAAATAGTATTTTTTCATTATGTTGATCCAAAAAATTAGTTTCATCTAAGAATTTTTCACGGAAATATTCACTACAAATATCATCCCCAACCAAATTTATGAGGCCACTAAGAAAAGGAAACTGGAAGAACCGACCATGTTTTTTATCTTATGAAATGAATTGGTAGATATTAACTTGGCTATAAGGCACCCAATGAGAAACAATGGATAGAGAAAATTAAGGCTTGCTAAAAAAACCAGCTTTTAAGGTTCTCTATAGCAATCCATCTCCATTCATAGGTTGACATATATATTTCTCGTAATTGGATTTGGTCATTTATAGGTTTGTATATTAGTGTAAAGCATGAGAACGCAATGTTTAAAACTTCAATAGAGATATAAAATGATAATGGTGGTGTGTATGAGTCCATTTGAAATTGGAATAGGAAAAGTTGGTAGGGGAATGGAGGAGGTTTGAATTTCCATGAGGATGATGGTACCAACACCCATGAGGATGATGGTCAAACACTCATGTACTTTCTCACCAACCACAACATGCATTATGTGATTGGCTTTTAAGTCAAAGATAATAGTAGTTGAGATTTAAATAAAGCACATAAAATAAAGCTAAGAGCTAGAAAAGATAGGATTATTTCTCCTACTCCCTTGGACCCCTTTTTCTCTTCACTTCTAGTGGACTCATAGACCTCACATTCTACCTCTAGCCATCTTATACCTTTATATTAATTTTCATAATAATATTTACATTTTATTCTTACCATGGAAGATCTACCACATCTACCACATGGCACTGAAGGATTATTATTACAACTATATGTCTAGTCATGGCCTTGCACTTAGCTCTAACACTATATTTACATCATTTACGCATGAATTCATTTTATTTAATCTCATATGGCTTGACTCCCATCATTATAAATAGTTCTTAAAGTGGCGATAATTATAAATAATACCAAAAGGTGATCAAAATGGGGTATCATAAAATGTTGTGTGTATTATTCTTTCTATGGTAGATAAGACATTAGTCTTCTTAGTTAGTGAGTTATTCAAAAGGAATATCTTTACTATTCTTATCACTAATTGCAAGCTCATCCATATAAGGAAAATACCACAAACCTAAACCTAAAAGCAAGGGAAGATGTGAGAAATTATTATTGGATTCAATGAAGATGAATGAAATGTAGTAAATCAATAAATAATTATTATAAAGAAAGATACCAATGCATATGTAGAGGTCTCAATTGAGGAATCAACACTCCCTTTAAAGAATAGAGTAGAAAACAAGAATATATTTACCTACAAGGATGGTAGCTTTAAATGAAGCTCCATCCATAGGAATGAAGAAACTTCATGAATATGACCACTTTGATAGAGTTGTTACTTAATTCTGGAAATTTAAATTCTAATCTATTTCATTTAAGTTATATGAAATGAAAGAAAAAAAGAAAAATATTTTTCAATGAGACAAAAATTAGATATCTATTTAATAACATGTAGTATATAAATGACAAATGTAATTTCCATTAAAAATTTAAATAAATAAATAATATGTAAAAATTTGTTATTTAATTTTCAATATAAAAAAAGCAAAATTCCATTTATAATTAATATAGTAAATAAAGATTTTCCAAAAAATATTGGTCTTTAACAATATCATTATTAGTCTTATTTGTATGTGAATGCATTGTTTATTTGTAACAATATCATTGTTAGCCTTAATTGTGTGCATGCATTGCTTATTGTATAGTCATTTTATTACCCATATATTAATAATAGAAAATGAATTTTTATATATAAACAGAATTAGTGGATCATTTATTACTCAGCCCTATCTAGCACCAATTATTCAAATTTTTAATTACATATTACAAAAGATAACATTATTTAATAATAACTAAAATTATTTAATAAAATATTTATAAAAGAATTTCTATTTTATTGTAGTTATTCAGGTTTTTAATTATATATGGCAAAAGATACATTTTGTATGCATAAATGTTTTAATTGTGTTTTAATTAAATGTATTTTATTTTTTATTAATTCTTTATATATATTACATAGTTGTTTGATATTAAATCTAATATACTCAATTAATTGTTTATTTATGTGGTTAAAGGGTTGATTTCAAAAAATATTAAAATTTAAAAAAAAATCCCTAATATCATTTAGTTTATTTTTTATTTTCACTAAAAATCATATTTTTCTTATTATTGTTTTAATTTTATATAATCAAATATCTTTTCTTTTTCAATGTCTATAAAATTATTTTTATAAACGCTTGTAAATATTTCCTTTTATTATTATTTTTTATTAGATTAGCATATATTTATATACAACAATGCCACACATTCTATGTTTTTAAAGAATTATCTTCTTGAAAGTTTCATTGTAATAGTTGGTGCTTACATTGGAATTCAGATTTTTCAAAATCTCCAATTGTTGTTACATTTTTAATATCTATATTGTTAAGTATTTATTAGGCATTCAACATTGTTAATGTTATTCAATATCCATTTCTTAAGTAACATTTATTAAACTATTTTTAAGAGCCAAGTACTAGGCATCTATGTTGCTTATCTCAACTATTGGTAGTGACAAAAGCTCTCCTATTCACAAAGACAAGTAAACTCATTTTGGATCTTTAATTTCAAGGACTTACTTAATAACTAATTAATTGATATACACATAGAAATATAATCAATGACAGTTACAAGAAGTAACAAGTAATGCAACAACCTATAAACAACAAGTAATCTCACATAGAAATATAAGTACCATGGCAACAAGTAATACATTGTTTCAAGTTTGAATGTTTCATAATTTCTTTAACTTTTAGCTTTAAACTATATACAATATCACAATAAAATATTTCTAAGAGGCAGGTATAAGCAGCCTTGCTGCTATTTCACTTTTTTGCATTCATTTATCTATTTTAGAAACTTATCAATTGTCAATTTTTTCAATACACATATTATTAATAAAAATAGTATGATATTTATTGACCAACTTGGAAGAGGTGAATTAAGAAGTTAAGAAAAAATTATTTATTTTGTTGGGACATATTATAAGAGAAGTTGGTTAGTTATTGGTTAGTTATACTAGAAGATAAATCTAAATTATTTAATAAGAAGGGTTATGATTGTTTTGAAATTTGTGAATATATATAATTTGAAAAAGAAAAATATTAATATTAAATGGAAGAGTATGTATTTAAGCTTGCAAATTGGATTTCCATTATAAATTGAAATAAGTTTGCATTGAATTTATGAATGTGTTAAGTTTGTACATTGGATTGCCATTATAAATTTAATTAAGTTTTCTATTGAATTTATAAATGTGTTGAATTAAGTTTGTAATTCAGATGTCATTGCATTTGTAAATTGAATTGCCATTGAATTTAAAATTGTGTAAATGTGTTTGAAGCATTGGTCACTACACTTGTATACATTCATGAATTTGTCGGTGGCCTCATGATCATTTCTATGGGGCAACATCCAACAACTCCAATTACAATAATAACATTGTCTATTTTTTCCATTCAAACTAAAGAGCTATGAAAATTGTTTAAGCATATATGCAACAAACAAACTCAAAAGAAAATGAAATGGAGCTTTAGCAATTTTCTCTTTCTTTTGAAAAGTGTTCATTAATGTCTATTTATGCATTTAAAGCTGCTTTGATCATTTTTGAACTTTTGGATAAATAGGATTGTTAATGTAGAGTTCCTGAGAAGAGCCTCCATGAGAAAGAAGCATCTTAACAATTTATTATATAGTTACACCTTGCTCCAAGATTGCAAAGTTTATGTTTATTGACTTTAATACCAACAATATCAATTGTAAATTGTGAAAAGAAGGATTAACTCATTTATGAGTTAAGTAAAATGTTTGGTAATTTAGTTGCAAAATAAAAACACTAGTTAAAACCCTATAGGTAAAGAAAAACAATATTTCCTCTAGTTATTGTCACATGCAAGTTTAAACATTTTTTTAATTCATAGGAACCTTGAAATTATTTCCATAAGACTCGTATATTTCTTTTTGTGTGAACTCAAAACCAAAGAAAAAGTTAAATTTTTTAGGACCATGATCGATTCTAATATTGGTTATATAGACTCAGTATAACTAAAGGAACATCACTACATCCACATTATTAACACACATTATTACAGTCTTGTTATGCTATAAATTTAACAACATAAAATCCTAATGATAAACTCATTCAAAACCGTGTATTGTAGAAATATATTAATATGTGTGTTGTTTTTGAAGAAATATAATATAATAATTGAAATATTGGTTTCAATTAAAATAATAAAATCATTGAACATTTTCTATGAAAGCTTCATGTTAGAAAAAGTGATGAGTAAACACTATACGATTTTGATAATTGGAATATAAGATTTCAATAAAAAGAGGAGACTTGTGGATAAATATAAATAAATTTATGTAATAAAATACAAAGATTTAGTCATGTATATCTTGTATTGCAAATTGAAACCATCCACTTGATCGTGGCTTCAAATGCGGTTGTAGTCTTCAAATCAGATAGTGCTCTACAGTATTCCACAATGCACCGACAAAAACGCAGTCTTCACCAACGATGTGAGAAGTCACAACTCTTCGATTGTTGCACATATACACTCAATACTAAATCCAAATACCACAGTCCTCTAAACCTAGTTACCAATTTAGGGTTTTGGGGAGGGCGTAGTAGCCAACTGGAGGTCGTATATCCGAAAAGACCAGTCTTCACGGCTCTCGGGCTCATGCTCTGGACCAACAGGTTCACTCTCCAACGGATTCAAGAGTAAGTAAAGGTCATATTCCAATGAAATTCAAAAGAAATATCCATATGATAAGAAAAAATATTAAAAGAAAAACTAAGTTATAAACAGAAAACAAAACACATCCTATATATAATACTAATCACTATAAAATCCGTTTCAAGTGAAATCAAAGTACCAATTCAACTAACCACGGAGATGCTCTATAACTTGAATTGTATTTTCACCTACGGTGGATTTTTTTCTTTTCTTTTCAGGTTGATATATATGAAAGAAAAATATGTCAACACTCCATTTTTAGTAAATGATTCATGATTTTACTCAATTAATGATTTGATCTATAGAGATATTGCATCAAAATTTTGGTATTTGTTTTCCCTTTCATATTTGGTATTTTTTTTTTTAATGTTTAGATAGAAGCAACTGAATTAGCACAAAAGAAAGTGGTCACTAAACACTATCTACCCTAGCTTTGGTTGTTGTTGATGTGCTTGAAGGTCTAGCAGAAGTAGTATATGTGTATGAGTGTTAGTTGTTTTCTTTCTAGTTGTTCATAACCAGTATAGATCCATCTAAAAGGGGATCTACCAAGCACAATGCTTTTAGAGTAGAAATGCTTTATCTAATTTTTATAGTTTTAGTTTATCTAATTTGCGTTATTTTATATATATGTAATTCTAAATAATTTAAAATTTGGATCCAAATGGAAGAAAATTCCCAATTTGGGATTATTATACCATGAAACCACCAATTTTAATTCAAAAGGTAATTATCCGAAACGTCTATATTTATCTGAATTTGTAAAACAACCGATTCCAAAAAAAATCGAGGTAAATACAATAAAACAAGAAAATAATTTAATGTGAAACTAGAAAATCCAAGCCTGAAATGAGCTTGACAGTCATTTTGTTGTAAATAACTTGCATAAACTGAGTCCAATATCATTAACTGAATCACTATCAATTTAATACAAATGTCAACTACTAAAAGAATGATTTCCAATAGTGAAACCACAACCATATTACAATGACATCTATTTCTAATTGAGTGCTCAGGATTCGAAACCCGCGCAACTGCTCTTGATAAGAAGAAGAAATCGAAAGCAATCTTCGATGAACTGAATTGTAATAAGTTACGGTTGATTTTGATTTTTGCGGGGAAGAAATTTCCGAGCTTAAATGTTTATATATATAAACAAGTGTTTTTTTCACTAAATAATAAATTTTCTATCTTCCCAGCATTGCTCCTACCTAAGTCAGCATTTCTCATACCTAAGTGAGCAATTACCAAGATATAGTGTTGCTCGATACATAACCATTTGACAAGGTAAATATACGCAGTGCATTATCTACAAATATATAAAATAAATATTGTGAATTACCTTTTTTTGCTTGTTGGGTGCAGACAGACACTTGTTATAGACGAAAAGTTGCAAAGTGAAAGGGGCTTGTCTGCTACAGGAAGTAAGCAACTAAGCAATTTGCATCTGTTAATATCCCTCACGTGTATCTTCTTATAAATGTCCACAAAGAATTGGTTCTCATGATTCTAATTTGTAAATACCAATTACAACTAAAACACTAAAAGACACCTCAGATCAGCTATGCCAAGGCAAGAAGCCTCCATGAGTCTAAGGCTTGCAAACTAAAACTAAAACCATGCAACAAGAATTACCTGCAACATTAACATATTAAGTTACAAGATGCTTTTATGAATTTAAGCTAAGCTCACAGATAGAGAGGCGTAGCATGGTGTCCTATACATACCTTCATTTGCTCCAAAGCTTGAGGACAATAAGTGAGAAACTTGATAGCAAATGTCATGGCTTTGGATGAGGTTTCATGTCCAACAAAGAGTAAAAATAAAATGAAGTCACAAATAATTTCATGAGAGAGGGATCCTTCATCCAAAAGTTTTACTAGCAGATCATTATGAACAACTTGAGGATGGTTCCTTCTCTCTTCTATTATCTCATAAATCTTTTTATAAGAAGTTGTCGAGCCTACATCACAAAATAAAGTTATTCTAATTTATTAAATTTTCTTAACAAAGTAAATTAGCATAGATTTTATATTGAATCTAGATTTCAAACATTTATATGGATCAAGAAATTCATTGAGGTCATCAATAAAAAAAATATACACTTAAAAGAAAGTTATGATCCTTTTTAAAACAATTGAATCAACACATTTAAGTAACATTTTTGCCAGAAAGATGATTATTATGGTGTAAAATGTGGACCACCAGCAACATACCCATCATTATTGATAATGATGATGTCCCACCAGAAGATTGACCAGGTTCGCCTTCCTTTAAGTTTCACACTATCTGCCTATTATGGTCTTTTGTAAATTTTGTAAGCTGTTAGTTTGACCTTACTAGGGAATATGATAAAATCAGACAGTAGAATCACTTTATAGGTAATCTTTTTAAGTTTTAGACTATCTGCCTATTATGGTCTTTTTGTAAATTTTGTAAGTTGTTATTTTGACCCTAGGAAGGAGTATAATAGAATTAGACACCAGAATCACTCTATAGGTAATCTTTTTAAGCTTCATACTATGTGCCTATTATGGTCTTTTTGTAAATTTTGTAAGCTGTTATTTTGACCCTACCAGCGAGTATGATATAATTAGACAACAGAATCACTCTATAGGTAACCTTCTTTAAAAATTTGTGGACAATCTGCAAGTGCAAGCTAAGTTTTATAGCTTGGTGATAGAATTACACAGTAGAATCACTCTATAGGTAACCTTCTTAAAAATTTGTGGACAATCTGCAAATGCAAGCTAAGTTTTATAGCTTGGTCTTTCTTCAGAAAAGGATGGATATTTACATCAAAGCGAACACTGTATCCCTATTTTTACCAAATTAATAGAAAGAAAGAATCCTTAAAAAAACCATCTCCCCACACTCCATTATAGCGAAATGATTTATCTATTAATAATAAATAATTTATTTTTAAAAAAATAACATTTTAAAAACAAATTAATAGACCTTCATCCCCTTTGCATAGGTGGAACCTGGGAATTTAATAGGAATGGCAATCACTGCATTGGTGTAGTCAATGAATAATTCGCAAATCTCGCTTATCTCTTTGGATGGAGATAAATCCAACAGTTGCTTAGCCATCAAGTTGAGAACCATCTACAACAACAAACCAAGCGATCAAACTTAAATTAATCTAAAAATATCTTGCCTTCAAGTTGAGAACCATCTGCAACAACAAACCAAGCAAACAAACTCAAATGAATCTAAAGATCTCCTACCTGGGTGGTGCACAATTTTTTTTCAAGTAAACAAGTTGAATATCATGTGCCTTGTGACTCTCATTTTGCAGAGCAATTTCCTTCATTTCTACCCATCTATCCAAGGTGGAGTGCATGGGACTCTGAATCTCTTCCATGAAATCAACTTTGAGCCTCTCAAACCTCAACAAATTTACAGCTATTCCATGGAGCTTCCTCTGGAGATCGCCATGAACTGAAAGAAGCCCATAGTATCCTATCAAAGTCTTTGGAGACTCTTGGTAGTGGGCTTCAAAGAGCCTCCCCTCGTTTTGCAAAAAAAACTTGTTAAACTGGGGATCTGCTGATACAACCGCGTGGCGTCCAAATAAATGAGATATGAAAATGTCCGAATTATAACTGCATTTTTTCTATTACCCCAAGAAAAAGATTCAGAAATATTTAAATAAACAAAACTCAAAAAATAAGCACCCTGTAGTTACCAGAAACGAGAAACGGAAACGAAACGAAAAACAAAAACGGTACGAGAAACGAAGTTTCCAAGTTTCGCACATATAAGAAACAAGGAGAGAGAAAAAGAAAAAAAACTAATTAATTAAAATATATAAATTAAATATTATGATTAAATATAAAAAAAATCAATAATTAAAATGTTTAAATATATATGTAGAAATAGGATCAAATAATAAAAATATGTAATAAATACACCTCAATGCTCATTCGTCATGTTAGTGTATCCAATTTTTAAAATATTTAATAAATACTTATTCCCTCAAATCAGTGTATATATACAAATAGGATGGAATAATTAAAATATTTAAATTGAATATAAAAAAAAGGGGGCTCACTAGACTGAATAAGTTCAATACTCATTGAACTGCAATTTTTTTTGAATAAAAAGAATTTATTTCGAATCTGAATGATAAAAAAAAAGGCAGATTGTAGATCTATTATTTATGTAATGTGAGACGTGTCAGTCCAACAATTCAAAGGGCATTTAGGCACGGGATTGGATACGACTTTCTAGAAGGAATAGGACTTCCAGTGAGAGTGACAACACTAAATACATTTGAACCGGGTTGGGTACTTTAGGATGGAATCCCATTAGCAATAGCTTGACTGACAACAATAAATACATTTGATCCAGGTTGGGTACTTTCGAATCGAATCCCATTAGCAGTAGCTTGTTGGTGAGCAATACCATCACAATATACCTACGGCATCTTTTCATGTTTTAGAACCAATAACTTACCCAGATGAAGTGGATTGAGTTTCTAGTTTTAGTTTATGACTCCGAGTTGCAGTTAAGTCAGGGGCGAACCCTATGACATAGGTTTCCTGTTCCACACTTGCTTGCCTTACCACCAAATTAAACCCGAAATTGAACCAGTTACCAAAGAAACAGAAATTCGTTTCTGTATAAACAGCTGGGAGAAACGCCGGTTTTGTAAGAAACGATTTTTTGATTGCAAAAACTAAAACGGCCGTAGAAAACAGCGGTTTCCGTCTCATCCCGGTTTCTACAGCGTTTTTGGTGAGAAACGTACACCACCGTCATGTTTCTAGTGTAGTTGCAGCTAAGGTGTTGTGAACTTAGTTGGATCAATCATCAATTTAACAAGGAGTTGGCTAAACTCTAGACTATTTGCATCTTTTTGGGTAAGTTTGGCTGAAATTTGGCAACACAATTTACTGCAGAAAATGATAATGATATTTTCAGTGTTGAAATTGCAATTTTAATTGCAGAAATAGATTCAGCTCCCTAAATTACCCATGGGGCACCATGATTATGCAATTCCAACCACTTGAAAACATCAAAACCAGGTTTGGCATAAAAGAATGGATTTCGGATCCTTGCTATTTGATCCCATGGGAAGGAATTCGCTGTGATAACAGAGCACCGAACATAAGAATCTCATAATTGTAAGTTTAATCCTTTCAATTGTTTTCAGTATATGACCTTATAGGTGGATGTGAAATTGTAAGAGTTTTTGATAATCCTCCTTGGTTCAGAAATTTGTCTCGAAGAAATTTTAGAGGATCAATACCTACAGATATAGGACAGTTGACGGCATTAGTTAACCTGTAAGCAGTATTAAATTTTTACAATTGAAATTTACTCATTGCCTTTATATCGATATATATGTATGTAAAAAAAAATTATAAATCTTAAATTTTGAAGATTGAAATTTACTAAATTATACTGGTACTGGCATTCATTCGTTGGACTTCAAATTACTACGTCACTTGCCAATTATCATTTGAATGCATCTTTGCCAAATTTTTCTAATTTTACTATGCTGGAAAGGCTGTAAGTGATTTCTTCTCTACATAGACTATTACATTAATGAATATTATTCAAATAAGTTTTTAAATCCTTAACGATGGCATCTTACAAAGATTATTGCAGCCATTTAGTTCCGTTTGTGTGCAGACATCTACAAAACAACAACTTCAGCTGTAGTGTTCCAGACTGGCTATCTCAACTCAAAAAATTGAAAGAGTTGTAAGTCTCTCTTTGCTATTGGCTGGTGTCCAAATTCAGAAAGAAATTGAAAGAACTATTGCCTTAGGTTATTGTTAAAATGTTGTATAACATTGACTTTAATATTGTGTAAAATTTTTGGTGGTTTATATTCGTATCAGACTATGTCAATCAATGTATCAGAGTATGTCAATCAATCTGACTTGATTTATTAAACACAAAACACATGGAAATTTCATAAATGTATAAATAAATATAATTATTAATTAAATGATATTAAATATAATATTATTTTATTTTAAATTTTAATAAAATATTATCTCAAATCTACTACTATAATAACTGAAAACTTTAGTTTATTAGACTTTAAAATAAAAGAATTGAATTATTTTATTTGTTTTAAAATTTTAATTTTATATTTTAAAAAATGGAGGAAAAACTTTCTCAATTTACTATATAATTTTAGCAAGTTAGAAAGTTAAAAAGGTTGAAGCATAAATTATGAAACTTAGATCTAATATATATTTAGGATAGGCCTTTTTATTTGATAATTTAAGGTGGTTTATGGTCTATATTTTTCCAAGATTGCATTAAGATGAGACAAGTGTACTCTTTATATTGATTTTACGGCAATCATTATATATATATATATCAATTAGTGACATATAACCCATTTAATTAGAAAAAAGTGAGAACAAGTGGTTGTGCTAGTAATATTATACTAGCAACAACCATATTGATAATAAGATTAATATGTTTAGAATAAATTACTAATACATAATTTAATGGAAGTTATGGACTCACTTGCACATGAAATCTTGATCTTTTGAGAACCCTCACCCCTTCTTATTCATATTGATAGATTGAATTGAGGTGATCGCCCTCCTTATTCATATTTATAGATTGAATTGAGCTTATCATAGTGGGAGCACATTACCTAATGATGTTAAGCTCCCAAATGGAAGCTTATTGAAGAGTGCATGGTTGGTTTAAGTGCAATGAAGATGGTTCATCTAAATTTAATTTAATAATTGTATCACAATTATCTTCGATTAGAGTTGAAGTTAAGGTAATAGTTCTTAAATCATTGGGTGATGCCCATAAAATCAATGATACACTTGTTTTCATAGATGAAAAAACATAAATAATAGTGCACCCAAAATTCTAAACTATAAAGATCTACAAGATAATAAAATCAAATTTAAAACTTATAAAGTTGAGATATTTTTTATCAAAATCAAATTAAATAATTTTTTATCAATTTTTTTAAAAATAAATATCTTAAATATATTTGAATTTGAATTATAGAATTTAAATCATTAATATATGCAATTATTCACTGATTTGGTTATTTAATAAGATATGTGATGAAAATGATTATTTAATAAAATATGTGAAGAAAATGAGTAAAAACTTATAATTAAATCCAAATTTTATATTAATTACTATCATCAGATTACTCTTAAACTTACCTGAATTATTATCATCGTATTACTTTCAAGACATGACATGGAAAAATTTAGTTTTAATTTTCCAATATTTCCATCCTACTTATAAATTATAATATAGAATTTCATGTTTGTTTCTTGTTCATTATTGTATTAGTAAAAAGGGCAATCATCCATTCCTATTTAAATTGTCAGGTTTCTTGACAATAACAACCTCCTTGCCAAACTTATCCAACTCAACAAAAAAAAAAACAGNTCATTATTGTATTAGTAAAAAGGGCAATCATCCATTCCTATTTAAATTGTCAGGTTTCTTGACAATAACAACCTCCTTGCCAAACTTATCCAACTCAACAAAAAAAAAACAGAAAGCTGGCCATCTCGAAAGAAAAGTTAGTTATTTAGTTAGCTTGTGCAGATATCTAAGAAAACAATTTGAGTGGTACTTTATCAGAGTGGCTATCTGAACTTAAAAATCTTAAAGAGTTGTACTTATATCTTCCCTTCTTTTACCTCCTTTCAAAATAAAAAGTTTACTTACCAATATATTGTAACATTCCTTTACATCATGATCTCAACAGGTTTATAAGAATAATAATTTCAGCGGTGTAATTTTTGTGCAACTTCTCAACAAACCTTCATTGAATATCAAGAAATATAATATCTTAATTTCTAGTTTTTCTTTATCACAAATTTCTGTGGACATATAAGTTTTATTCAAATCTATTTATTTTGTTTATTGCAGCTTTTTTGGAAACCACTACTACCTCTGTAATTCTAAGGAGAACGAAAAATGTGTTTTGTATAATTCAAGAAACCTGCACAAACCGAGTCATGTGGTCCTCGGAATAACCATTAGCGGAGCTTTAATAATCTCTATTGCTTTTATGGTGGGTATTGCTGTACATTTCAACAAATGTGGGTCAAAACAGCGTGTGAATGTGGGTATTGCCGTATATTGGAACAAGTTCAAGACAAAACAACCTCTCAACGAAGGTCTAGAAATTAATTGAATTTTAATATGCGACATCCTGGGCATCCTCCTTATGAAACTACATAAAACTGCGCTTTTACGTAACATTTTTTTTTTAATGCAGACGACTCGATGATTATGGTGCCCAATCCAACAAAGTGTATAGCTTTTACTCTACAACAGATTATGGCAGCGACACATAACTTTAGTCGAAAGATTGGGGAAGGGGGCTTTGGATCAGTTTTCTTTGGTAAATTACCGGAAGGGAGAGATATAGCAGTGAAAGTGCTTTCACACTTCTCCAGACAAGGAATTCACGAGTTCCACACTGAGGTAACTAATATTTGCATCTGTATCAATTTGGCCATTTCTTCAGGATTTTAGCAACAAAAAAAAAACTCACCTAATTTTGGGTGCAAATGGTCTATAGTTTAGCTTATTCTATTTAACAACAATATAAAGAGATGTTTATGAAGGATTCTAGCAAAAAAAAACTTACCCAATTTTAAATGTAAATAGTCTAAAGCTTAACTTACTCTATTTAACACCAATATAAAAACTTACATCCCTATTGTTACAGCATTAAATGATGCACTGTAAAGTATTTAGTACTAACAAAAACCAAACAGACAGTGAGATCTTATCTTACCTTTTCTCTCTATCGTCAACGAATTTTCTGGGATGATTGCTAGTCATGGAGTGGTAATAGCTGAATAATTCTCCAATCAGCGGCCATCCAGTCGACCCAGGAGGTAGATGGGCCTCCTGATTCTTGCCATTATTACTCCTTCGGCTGCTATGAATATTCCACCATCTGTGAACAAGGTGGAGGAGCTCTACCAATGCAGTGAACACCACCAACACTAATGATATTTGTTTTTCCATTAGTGCGGCCATTGTTATTGGTATGAGCAGATATTGATTCTAATAAGTGGGCGACTAGCTGAAGATTTATAATACCGAAAATTTATAAACCTTGCTCTAGCTCCTAAGGATCGTAGACTCCACGTGGAAGTTTGCATGGAGGTAGATGCATGCATGCACTTTCAATGCATCGAATACACAAATCCCTGTCAAGGCAGAGCCAACAATGTAGGTTTGTCAGAGCAAGTGTAGGTATTGTCAGGACTTAGTAGGGGTTTAATGCCAAAAAAACTATCGAAAACATAAATGGATTTTATAGGGTTCTAATTCCAAAATTATTATAATGGCTGCTTACATCAGCTCGCCGCCGGGTCTTGGGACACAAAATCCCATACTGACGTCACTTGCAGAGAACCAATAAGAGCCAAGTTAAATCACAATTTAAAAATGCAAAAACATTGAAAACCCAAAAAATTTGAACCTACCTCGTCAATTAATCTACCTGCGCGAATCATATATATCCCCTGTCTGGGACATAATAAAGTAGAATGGTATTCCTTGCACATAGGATTGGGGTTTATAAAAATACGGAGGATCCCAAAAATCATAATTCTTTGAAACTCTCTTCTTGTCATTAATCATGCAAGAAGGAAATCATTAAAGGAGGGAGCTATTCTAAGTATATTACGATAAATAATTACATGGAATCTCAACAAAATTAGGGAAGAGAATCAAGCCTAATAATTCCACATCTAAAAAGGATGTTTAAAAAAGTGGTAGTAGTTTCTTTGGATCAAGGGAAACTCAACAAAAATGGGGGCCAACTAGAATGATTGTGGCTCCCCTTGGTCTTTATTAGAATTATAAATTACAAAAGGTGAAACCTTTCACCTTTTGGCATTGAACATTTCATGATGAATACTTGGTGGGACCCTCTTGGTCATGGTACAAGCTATCAATTGAATAAATACCAAGATCAATTTTTGTAATCATGTGTCTTATAAAAGTAAGAACAAAATGTAAAAAGTAAAAGTAATTAGTTATGTTGTGGTTGGATAATAACCAAAAAGTTATGATATAAAAATAAAGAGTTGTTTTGTTTGGTAATGTAACCCTTCGCTTTCTACTTAACTGGACTTTAGACATTGGCTTCGAGGGGGGATGATTACGATGAAAAGGAAGAAAGACAAGAGGTTGGGGCTATATTTTTGGTGAATACTAGTAGATGAGTTCATAGGTGAGATCAAGGGCTTGTGTCTCTTTTCTGTGTGATGGTCACTTAAGTCGTTGCTCCAAAGTTTAGAAGAGACTATAAAGAGATAAGTTTTGTAAACTCATTTTTTATTTTATGATGGAATAAAAGTTGCTGGTATAAAGAGATTATTATGAACTCATAATATATAATGGTAATGTAAAGAATGTTGATATTACAATTCATTTTTATTGAGATTGTTTTCATATGAGTTATACTTAAATAAAATTAAATAATTAAACCTAAAATTTAGCATAGAGAAAAACTTATCATGACATTTTGTATCAAAGATTAATTCAAATTTCTCAATATGAATATGACAATAAGTATGAAAAAATAGTTCTTGTTTTTTCGTTATCATATTTTCCATATATGTATTTTCTTTTGTTAAACTTGTAATGCATGATAGTACATGCATATTTTCTAGCCATAATATATGTAGGAATTTCCAATCAATATGTTAAAAAAATTATGGGTGCTTTAACTTGTGGAGAAGTCACTTTGTATGGATTTACAAGGGAGTAAAATATTTTACCAAGTGTATGATTGAATAACTCTTGATTTGTTATATTTCTTGGAAAACTCCTTTATTTATACATTGCATATGATGGTTTCTCTTCATCTTCCAACCAACCTTTTCATCTTCCTATGTGACTATTCATATTCACAATTCATTTACAATAATTACATGTTATGTGGAACAAAACTCATGAGGAATAGGTTTCCAACAAGTCCCCTTTTAATTTGAAAGAGTATTTGTGAGTCCGAGCATGGAACTAAATATTTCAAAATTTTCTCGTCCAAGTGATTTTGTGAAGATGTAGGCAATTTTCCCATTTGTGGAACAATGTCATAAATGAAATTTCTTGGCCTCTACATGATGTCGAATCAAATGGTACTTTGTGTTGATGTGCTTGGTTTGAACATGGAACTTACGGTTCTTGGCCAACTTGATTGCAAAATTGTTGTCGATAAAAAAGGGAGTGTGATTTTCTTGCTTCTCCTACAAATATTCAAGTATCTTCCTGAGCCACACAATCTCCTCTGTTTCTTCTACAACTGCCACATATTCTACTTATGTATTCAAATTTGTTGGAACTGGCTATTTCTATGATCTCTACTAAACAATTGTTGATCCAAAACTCATTGTGTATCCATAAGTGGACACTCCTATCTCTTTGTTGCCATCGAAGTATGAATCAATATAGCTAATGAGTTTGAAGTCATATACCTTATGGTACTTGAGTCCAAAATTTTGATTACCCTTCAAGTACCTTAAAACTCTTTTCATAGTAGACCAATGTCCTTTACAAGGTTTGTGCATGTATCTAGAAAGAATACCAACAACATAAGAAATATCTAATCTGGTTGTGGTAAGGTAGAGAAGGCTTCCTACAAGCCGTCGGTACTTACTACTTTGTCGCATCCTCAAGTTATTTTCCTTCACTTGCTGTGAGCTTCAACTTTTGTTCTGTTGGAGTGGAGAGAGGTTGCATTCTATCATGCAAAATTTGTTAAACAATTCTCCAACATATTTTTTTTTTTCTGATATATGAATATGTACTTAGGATGTTGAGTCACCTCAATTCCTAAGTAGTAATGAAGATGTCCCATATCAATCATTTCAAAACATTTCTTCAAATATTTCTTTATGGATTCTATATAATTTTCACGGTTCCTTATCATCAAGAGTTTATATACATATACCACAATAAATACAATTGATTTTCTAAATTTATTCACAAACAATGTTGTATCATCAAGATTACAATGCTTGATATTTAGCTTTAGAAGATGATCATGAATTAGCTTTTCATACCATGCTCGTGGTGCTTATTTTAGGCCATACAAAGATTTGACAAGTTTCCATACCTTGTTTTGTTGTCCCTTCACAACAAAACCTTATGGTTGAGACATGAATACATTTTCTTTCAAGTCTCCATTCAGGAAATAAATTTTTACATCCATTTGGTGGAATTTCCACCCATTTTGTGCTTCCATGGAGACAAAAGTGTGGATGGTATCCCATTTTTCTGTGGGGGATAATGTTTCTTCATAGTCAATTCCTTCCTTTTATGCATAGACTTTCTCCATGGGCCTTTTTTTTTCTTTTTCAAGTGAGCCATATTATTTGTATTTGTTCTTGTATATATTTTTCCTTGTATACCCACTTGCAACCAATTTGTTTGGTTCCAAATGGAGGGTCAAACAGCTTCCAGGTTCCATTCTGTATGAGTGCATCATATTCATTCTGCATGCCTTCTTTCCATTTATCACATGTAGTTGCATCTATAAAGGAATTTGGTGCAAAGTTAGCAGATAAATTCAATTCACAATCAAATGAGACATCCATGTCATCACTTGATCTGCTTCTCCTCCATCATCGTGTCTTGTTGAGTTCTCATTCCTATCTTTCCAACTTAATCTCGATGGACACTTTGAAGTGTATTTATGGCCCATTTTGGAATATTCTTTAATGTTCCAGCTTGATTAGTTGGAGGTGCTTCATTTTATTGAAGGTTCAATATTCTGATCCTCTTAATAACACGATCCAATGCAGGTGAAGTTGTGGGAAAGTATTATTCATGATTTTATTCATAAAAGGGTTTGTTAGCACCATTTTTGGGCTAAGTAATTAGTAAAGGACTTGGACAATAAAAGGAGGAATAAGGTTTGTAAATTTTCATATCATATGACCTTAAAGATTGTTGATGAGGGTCTACAGGTGTTTGAAGGGACATTTCTAGGTTAAGAATGCAAAATACTTAAAGAAATTCTGATTTTTGACCTTGAAATACATGTAAATGAATAAATCCGCTCCTAATTGAATGATCACAGGAAATGGACTACTTGGATGCGTAGAGGAGGAGATCAAAGGTAAAAAATAATTTCCCCTAAGGAAAAATCGAGAGAGAAAAGGTGGAAAAGGGAAAGTTTCAGTTGTGGAAAGTGATAAATCCGACTTCTGTTGTCCGCAATTCAATGATCCGATGGCCCGAAACGTTTCCACCGAAGATCAATGATCCAACAGAAAGGAAGAAGAGAAAAAGGAAATAAGTTTGGCTTTGAAAGTTAGAATCTTGATTTTTTATTTCTGCAGTCCAAGATCCGACGGTCTAGAGCGCTCCTACCAAAGATCAACAGTCTGGAAGAGAGCACAATGCGGAGATCGAAAAGTGGGAAACTTAAGAATTTGTTCGTGAAAGGTTGAAGTCCCGTGTTCTGGGATTCACAAGATCTATGGATCATAGAGATACTATGCATATCAACGGTGCGAAAAGGTGCAAAGGGCGAAAAGTGGAAACACAAGATTTTTGGGTATAAACGGTTGAGTTTCCGCCTTTTGCGATCCGCGAGACTTGACGGCTCCGAACATTTCTGCCAAATATCAATGGCTTGGAAAGTGGGAATATGAAGTTTTGGTTATGAAAGGGTGAAACCCCGCCTTTCACTTTCCGCAACACACATCTTTACCTAAGATCAACGGTTGGGAAGTTCTCTGTCCTAGATCGATGGTGCAGAAAAGAGGAACACGTGCACAAGTTAAATAGACTTCCCAATATGCGGACTGGGTAGGCCTTACATCTTTCAACGGCCCACATCAGAGCTTGATCAAGATCCATAGCCAATAACCATTCTACTGGTGCAATACGCATGGATAAATCCACTTTTTAGATCAACAAAATCATGTAGGACCTGCAAATTCCAATGATTCATATCTTGAGGGGAATATATCTACGGTGAATGTGCATGTCGTTGGGTGAACTTGCACACTCAAAGACAGGAAGTGTCTGCGCAGTGAGAAACGTGCTTAAATAGCGTGTCCTCTCCCTATTGGCTATCGCACTCAGATATTGGGAGTACAAAAGTCACTTTTTGGAGTGCGATGGTGCATATTTCAACGGTGGTGATCAAAGTCTAAATCAGATCAACAGTGAAAATTCATTTCGCTGATCTAACTTGTGTGGATAAATCAACTTTTTGAATCAGAAAAATTAGGTACAAGGCACAGGTTTTAACGACCCAAATCACCCTTGATTTTATATCGATGGAGGAGGAATATTTCACTGAGAAAACATGTGTGAAGAAATAAATTGTGAAGGATTGCGAAATTGGGTAAGAGCCACACCATTGAACTGTCAGGATCTAAGCAGATGAAGATCGACGGTCCAGAATGATTTCACTGGGTGAAGATGTAGGCATGAAGGAAACCATTGTAGAACATCGAAGGAGGTTTTGAACCATCATTTTTTATCAAGAAAGCTTGAATCCCTATTGTCAAATTTCCCTAATCGATCCATCATGCACATCTCAACATGATTTCCTGTTTTTTTATGATCATGGAAAATCTGCTAGATCATTGAATCTATTACGGTCTTTATTTCTACATGTAACTGAATATTGGATCTATTTCAAGGTTTGCATCGGGAGCGTATGATACTATAAATATACCCTCAATAGAGGAAGACGGGGTTGGAACCCGTGACATTCAAGGTTATGTATTTTGAGATCTTCCCTTAATAATGAATTTATAGAGCCAAATGCTGGCCTGTTATTGCAAAGATTCTTGTTTATATCATAGTTATAGTCTATATTTCCCCTTCTTGTGTGCATGTCTTCCTGTTTAACTTGCCATTATGTTTTCTCCATATCTGGAATGCGTATATAATAGTTCAGAATTCATATTGTTATGCTCTAGCTATTGTTTCAGGTATTCACAAATATTTCTTACCACAGTTGATGCATAATTCATCTCCTCGATGCTTTGTATTGATGGAATGTCATTGTTTCTTCTTTATCAGCAGACCAACAATATTTTTACTGTAACCGAGTGCTACCTTGCCTTTTTAAAATTTCACCTGCAAACTATTTTGTGATTCATGAATATTTGTGACTCCATAGCCCAATGTATTCTCGCTTTGTTTCAACCACCAACACATCTAAATTTTATTTTGTTTATGTATTTGGCCCTGATAAAAATCTGTGAGAGATCCCTCTTTAGAAAGGCAGAGGCCAGATTCCTTTCTTAAAGTGGTTCTGATGTTACCTTGGGATTTACCCTCCATAACCTAGGGTGCAATTCTGAGTGCTAACAAAATTGGTGTTGTTTTGAGGGAGGAAAGTGCAAATCAGCCATGGGAAAATGACATTTTCTTAGTTCTACGACCTAGTTGAGCAGGCGGTCATAGACACATATAGGTTGTATATGATGTGGAAAATCCACTCAAAGCTACTGAAAGGTGACTCCACTAGGGAGATTGGCGGCCAGAAGGATCGATACAGGGAGGAGGGTTCAAATATTCCCCAGGTATGAACGACAAAGTTTTAAATCTGACTGGTGATGGTGAACAATGGTCAAACATCAAGAAGGTCGTTCCTCCTTCACCCAGAGACTCCATATGCGAAGAATCCAGTCTTCCTAATGTTCTATGGAAGCTCCATTGTCAAAGGGGTTGCAAAGTTTGAGGAGCTGATTAGTTTTCTCCATCATCAAGATGGGTTCTGTAGCTAGGAGGTATGCTCCTATGAATCATGCTAACATCACTAGTTTTCCAAATCGAATACCTGAGATATATTTCCTAACATATCTTCCAAGATTCAAATATCAAAAGGGTGATGATGCTGGCATTCATTTGTTTAGATTTCATAAGCATATACATAAGCTGGGAGTTGAATTGCATGAGGATTCTTTAATCAAAATGTTCATGGCTAGTTTATAAGAAAATGCAAGGTCATGGTATGAGGGATTACCATCAGGAAGTTTATCATCCCTTAAAGACTTTCATGTAATATTTCATGAACATTTCAAACATCCGTATCCTTCTCTACTGTCAATTCAAGATTGTTGCACACGTGATAAAGAGTTCATTGAAAATTTGAAAGACGAATACGGTGATGATAAGTATGTGGATGAAGAGGTTTTAGCAATATTACATGAATATTCATCTCAAAAAGAAACACAAAACAACTTCCCTGACATTCAAGAAAATTCCCAGTAGTTGGTAATGTCTTCCTTGACTGAAGTTGACATAAGCCAAAACTCTGATTTCGCCAACTATTTTTCTTTTCCTGAAACTGATGATAGTTTGCAGCATTCTTGTACATCTTTGTGTGACCAAGAAATAAGTTGGGACTTTAAATCAAATCCTTCCTCATATTATTCAGCCCTTGAAAGTTTGTCACAAGAAGAGGATGCCCTTGTTCAATCCGAAGTCTCCCTTTTGCAGCAACAATTTCTTCAAAGACAAAATGTGTTTTATGAAGAATGTCATCATCCTGTTACAAACCCTGTTAGTGATGGTTTTAAAAAATATTTTAGTCCACCTATATCTTAAGAGTATAAGGAGGACTACTTAGATGTTATGTCTAAAAAACCAATCGTATATTTTTTAAGATAGGGGCCTGTTAATCTAGAAAATTCCATTGCCATCCAAGGTCAAGGGGCTGAAAACAGAGAAGATAGTGAGTGTGATGAAAGTGACAGTTTTCCTTAGTGTTATGATTCATTTGAATTGCTGAGGTATCTACCTAAAATCTCTAATAAAGTGCAAAAACTTGAAGATATGAAATTTTCAGAAATAGATAATGAAAAGGAAAAACAGTCATGCCATCAATCCGAGACTATGGAAGAAACAACAGTTTGCCATGAGGGGTTGAATCACAAAGAAGAAGATGGGAAGGATGAAAAACTAGAAATTTCTATGAATTCCAATCCTTCTTTTGATGACAGAGAAGATAATCAGCCTAGTGATGTACATGAAGAGAGTCATCAAAATTTTCCTTATGAAGATTACAATAAGCATGTTGAAGTTCCTGTTAGTAATGTTTTTAAGAAGATCTCAGCATGCCTATATATGATGAATGTGAATATGGTCACTTAGATGATGCACCTCAAGCAGCAAACTGCAATAATGGATTGGATCACCAAGAATATGAGGATCCAAAATGGGATGTCTCTTCATGTTTTTCTAATTCATAATGTCAAGAAGAGTGCATTTCATCTTATTTTCTTGAAGAAGAGGACTCCAAATGGGATATTTCTTTATGTTTTTCAAATTTAGAAATTATTTTACTTGATTCTACTAAAGAACACAATGATATTTCCTTTGAAATACTTGAAAGGAATCAGGTTTTAAATTCTAATATCTTGGATTAGGAAGTTGATGTCTCATTTGAAAATTGTTAGGGGCATTCTTTGCATGGTTTTCTTGAAGAACCTTTTGGCAGGGTGCTAGAGGAGTTGTGGTTGGAGCATCCTTCTCATGGAAAACAAATAACATAAAATTTTGCAGGTTTCCATGATCCAGTGGAAGAATACATGGAGAAGCTTTGCAGTGGTAATGGTTGGTTATGTCTTTACAATAAAGATCAATTTCTTTATCATAACCTTTTTCCATTAAGTCTTTCATCTCATTTTTTTGTCAAGCATGAGGAGAAAATTGGTTTATGGGATCATTTGTTTGATTGGCATTACTGGAAGTTATAAGTTACTTAACTGAGCATTGATGCTTAGTAAGTAGGGTAGATAGGTATGAATAAGCTCGACATGGCGAGCATTCCTTTCAGTAATTTCTTAGTTTGTTTCAGCATCAGTTTAGTTTTTGTTTTCAGAGCATGTTGGGAATTTTAGGAAATATTGGGAGTATCCCAATGGATTTGGCACCTAGTATATAGGGTTCTTTGCTACCTCGTAGGGAGGATAGCATCCCGAGTTGGAGTCAGTTGTGAGCACCATTTTTAAGATAAGTAATTAGTAAAGGATTTGGACATTAAAAGGAGGAATAAGGTTTGTAAATTTTCATATCATATGACCTTAAAGATTATTGATGAGGGTATGCAGGTGTTTGAAGGGACATTTTTTGAGTTAAGAATGCCAAATACTTAAAGAAATTCTGATTTTTGACCTTAAAATACATGTAATTAAAGAAATCCGCTCCTATTTGAATTATGACAGGAAATGGACGGCCTGGATGCGAAGTAGAGGAGATCAAAGGTCAAAAATTATTTTCGCCAAGGAAAAATGGGGAGTGAAAAGGCGGAAAGGGGTGAGTTTTGGTTGTGGAAAGTGATAAATCTGACTTCCGTTGTCTGTAGTCCGATGATCCGACGACACAGAACGTTTCCGCCCAATATCAATGATCCAGCAAGAAGGCGGAAGTGGAAAAGGCAAAAAGTTTGGACTTGAAATTTAGAATCCCGATTTCTGATTTTCGTAGTCCAAGATCTGACGGTACAGAGCGCTCCCGCCAAAGATAAACGGTCCGGAAGAGGGCACAGAACAAATATTGGAAAGAGAGAAACTTAATATTTTGGTTGTCAAAGGTTGCAGCCCATTTTCCGGGATCTACAAGATCTACGGTTCATAGAGATCCCGCGCAGATCAACGGTACAGAAAGCATAAACACAAGATTCCTGGGTATCAAGGGTTGATTTTTCACCTTCCTCGATTCTCTAGATTCGACGGCTTAGAATGCTTCCTCCAAATATCAATGGGTCGAAAATAAATAGAAGGGAGGAAAGCAGAAATATGAAGCTTTGGTTATGAAAAGGTGAAATCTCTCCTTCCACTTTCTGTATCCCACACCTTTACCTTAGATCAACGATTGGGAAGGTCTCTGTCCGAGATCGACGGTGCAGAAAATAGGAACATGTGCATGAGTTAAATAGACTTCCCAATATGCGTAATCAGTAAGCCTCACAACTTTCAAGGACTCAGATCAGAGGTTGATCAAGATCCACAACCAATACCCATTCCATTGGTGCAACATGCATGGATAAATCCACTTTTCAGATCAGCGAAATCTTGTAGGACCTGCAAATTCCAATTGCTCAGATATTAAGGGTAATATATATACGGTGAATATGCATGTCGTTGGGTGAACTTGCACACTCAAAGTCAGGAAGCGCTTGCGCGATGAGAAACTTGCTTAAATGATGTGTCCCCTCCCTATTGGATATCACACTCAGATATGGGGAGAACAAAAGTCACTTTTTGGAGCGCGATGGTGCATATTTAAATGGTGGTGATCAAAGGTTAAATAAGATCAACGGTGAAAATTCATTTCACTGATCTAGCTTGCATGGATAAATCAACTTTTCAAATCAGTGAAATTGGGTACAAGGTGCAGATTTTAATGACCTAGATCACCCTTGATATTATATCTACGGAGAAGGAAGATTTCGATGAGAAAACATGTGTGGAGAAATAAATTGTGAAGGATTGTGAAATTGAGTAAGAGCCACACCATTGAACGGTCAGGATCTAAGCAAATGAAGATCGATGGTCCAAAATAATTTCGTTGGGTGAAGATGCAGGCATGAAGGAAACCGTTGCAGAATGTCGAAGGAGGTTTTGAACTATCATTTTCGATCAAGCAAGCTTGGATACCTGCTGTCAATTTTCCCTAATTGATCCATCATGTGCATCTCAACATGCTTTCTTGTTTTGTTTATGATCATGGAAAATCTACCAAATCATTGAATCTGTTAGGATTTTGATTTCCACGTGTAACTAAATATTGGCTCTCTTTCGAGGTTGTTCTCAGGAGCCTAGGATACTATAAATATACCCTCAATAGAGGAAGACAGGGTTGGAACCCATGAGGTTCAGGGTTATGTATTTTGAGATATGCCCTTAATAATGAATATACAGAGCCGAATGTTGGCCTGTTATTGCAAAGATTCCTTTGTATATCGTAGTTACAGTATGTATTTTCCATTCTTGTGTGTATGTCTTCTTGTTTAAATTTCCATTATGTTTTCTTCATATATGGAACGAGTGTATAATATTTCAGAATTCATATTGTTATGCTCTGGCTATTGTTTCAGGTATTCACCAATATTTCTTACCGCAGTCGATGCAGAATTCATCTCCTAGATTCTCTGTATAGATGGACTGTCATTATTTCTTCTTTATCACCAAACCAATAACATTTTAACTGTAACTGAGTGCTACCTTTCCTTTGTAAAATTTCACTTGCAAACTATTATGTGATTCATGAATATTTGTGACTGCATAGCCCAATGTATGCTTGCTTTGTTTGAACCACCAACACATCTTAATTTTATTTTGATTGTGTATCTGACCCTAATAAAAATCTATGAGATATCCCTCTCTAGAAAGGAAGAGACCAACTCCCTTTCGTAAAGTGGTTCTGTTGTTACCTTGGGATTTACCCTCCACAACCTAGGGTGCACTTCTGAGTGCTAACATGGGTGTTGGTGCTTCAAAAGGAACTTCCAAATATTGATCCCGACCCAAGATCGGGACCCCCCCTTTAAGTTTTGGAATTTCATTATTCATAATATGTCTTCATATGGGAAAACTTCTCCAAAATATCAAGATGTCTTTCAATAGGCTTTTCATTTTTATTAGTTTCAAGAAAAATGACATCGTTAGAAACAACAAATTTCTTGTTTACATCATCCTAAATATGGTATGCCCTGAAAGTGTCTGAATACCCAAAGAAAATACATATTTGACTTCCAGAACCAATTTTATTTTTTTTCTCCTTTGGTATCAAGGCATAATAGGTGGAACCAAAAACTTTGAGATACCTAACCAAAGGATGGTGGACAAACTACATTTCATGTGGAGTCTTACCTTCAAGAGCATGAGATGCAATTATATTTCTCAAATATGTTGCACATACTACTGCATCACCCCAAAAATTCATTTTCACATTCTTGAAAAACATCATTGATCTTACCATATTCATTAATGTTCTATTCATCCTTTTTGCTATACCATTTTGTTGAGGATTATAAGGAACTGAATTTTGATGTGTAATCCCATGTTTGGAAAGGTAATCTTCAAAAATAATTATAAGTGTATTCTTTACCATTATCAGAAGAAGAGAAAAATGTACCAATACATGCTTTTGTTTGATTCTCTATCCATTGATGAAAGTTCTTGGATGTTTGAAATGCTTCAAACTTTGTCTTCAATAAATATACCCAATGCATTCTTGAATAATCATCAATAAAGGTCATGATGTACTTATTACCATTTGCACAAGGAATTGGAATGGGGCCACATAGTTCAAAATGAATCAATTCTAACTTTTTACATGCTTTGAATTTAGACTCTTGAAAATGATGCTTACTATGTTTTCCTCATATTCATGCATCACATTTGTTTCTCTATTTAGAAATAGTAGCTAAATCATATACACCATTCTTTCTTAAAAAATGAAGACTGTTATAATTCAAGTGACAAAATCTTGCATGTCACAATAAACTAGATGACAAATTACCTTCTTCAAGTTGATACATATAGTCAAAGTTTTGAATTGTTGCAGAACAACCCTTCAACATTAGCAGCTTTCCATCTTCATACCTGGTCACAATGATCTTGTTGTTAGAGGAATTCCTAATCTCTATAATTGCAGCAAACATGTGGATGGAATGGCCTTGTTTTTGAGTCTGCACCAAGGACAAAAACATTCTCTACAACTCTGGAAGATACTAGAAAAAAAATTAACACAAAAGCATGGAATCCAAGCAGCTTGAATCTAATTGAACCAATTCCCCTTGTTCTAAGGCTATATTTTTCTACAAAGTATACTATTCCATTTTCAGGGTCATTTAGTTCTTGAAAATAGTCTTTTATAAATTTCATATGAGAATTTGCACCATAATCAAGAAGCCCCAACAAAATTTGTAAGATGAAAGAGAAGCTATTTCACTAATACCAAGATTACAGTGTGAAACTATAAAATTAGTTGAATCAGGGGATTTACTACAGGGATAATTTTAGGGGCGAATTTTAGCACAGTGGGCTATTTTTCCATGTTTTTGTCCCAAAAAAAATTGCCATTTTGCATTTTATGAAGCCTTGTTTGGCCCAATTTTGATGAGGTACATTTTTTTCACCGTAAAAATAGCCAAATTATTATATAAACGATATAAAATCCTTGGAAATTAAAATATTTTTTGAAAAATATTGCCAATCATTTTATAGTTGGCGTTTTAAGAATTGGTAATATTCGCCAACATTTATACACTTTTAAATAAGTATGGTTCCTTAAAATCATCCCTGATTTACTATCCTCTTTATTATTATTCTTATCTTCTTTATTCTGATGTTGTCTTCCATTAATAGAATCCCAAGGAGCCTAACACTGATATCCTTCATATCCATTCTTTCCATAGTGCTTGCACTTTAGATATTCTATTTGGTGTACTTGTTTATGCCCCCTCTACCTCTTAAATTTCTTCTTCCTTGTCCTCCCTTTCTACTATCTCCCCTGTAAGGTTCTTTGTGCTAATTCTTTGCTTTCTAAAAAAATGAAAGGGATTATCTGGAAAGCTCGCTTGATTTCTTTCCAAAATCTTTCTCTCTATCTGCAATTTTTTCTACTAGGGTGTCAAAGGTGAGGAGGTCTTTTAACTTGTCGCTTGCTTTGTAGGGAATCAATATAGTTGGGGTGATTTGGATACATTGAATTTAGAAATGTTGCAAGTGGGAGGTCAGGTCTCATGCAAGATGCTTTTATCTCATGCAAGATGCTTTTATCTCATGCATGATTGCTCTGATATCATATGCAACAAGCATAGGATCATTATCTTTTACTTTCAAACTAAACAATTTTAACATTAACTGAATTATCTCCATCTCAGAATGTGAGTCATGCAAATATGTTAATTTCTTTAATGCTTCAAAACATCATTTTATAGGAAAAATACGTTGTCTCACCTCTTCACTAATAGTGGCAGTGATCATAGCTAGGGATTTCTTGTCTCTAGACTACCAAACAAAAAATTCTTTATTTAATGTAGGAAGTTTAGGATCAATGGTTATGACTATATTTGTCTTCGTTTGAATAGTCTTTCCTTCACAAATCTTTTTCCAAAGGTCATTGTATATAAAGGTCAATTTGGTATTCTTAGACCATTTTGGATATGTGTCCTTTCTAGTCAAAACAACACCAAGAATATATGTGAAATAGCGCATCTCCAATCAGGTACCTGCAACTTACAAAATGATTTTGACAAAATATAGGATACATTTTTGATTTCATGTTCCTGTATAACTTACAAAATGATTATGCAGCTTATTAAAGAATTCTGGAGCTTTATCAAAAACAATTTTGCGGCTCTATGTAATTTATTATAGAGTGTTGTTTACATGGACAATTCAAATATTCTCGCGAGAAATTGGAATAATATATCAATAGAATATCTTGCAGTAAACTTGTAGCAGCTCTCAACAAATGAGTTCTCAACACAAGTTATCACACTCAGATTGTGAGTTGGAAAGTGCCAACATGCTTGGGAGAAGCCATGCATATACTCTATGGGATTTAATCAAGATTTCAAAGTTCCTTTGTGAGAGGACGCAGTCACAAAATTAAATTTTGAAGGAGACTATCACAAACTTCGTAGATAAATACACGAATGAAGAATGTAAATCGCTATCGCTATCGCTATTTCAAACAAAATGAACTTAGAACTTTATTATAGATAGACAAATTTTCGGTACCGTGAAGATACATGCAAAAACAAATTGAAAGTACGTTGTAGGAAATAAAATGATAATGAGAAATGAGAAATGATCCTAATGAGAAATCCTAATGATAAATGGTTATGTAAGTCTAAGCAGAGAGTCGACCGTGCGTGTTGTCAAGTTATACATCGAGATGAGGGAGTAAATAACGCAATACTTATCAACAAATGCAGGATCTCTCATACCTCAAATAGACCCGTTGTAAAGTAACACGCACAATTTGTGGCTCCTAGGAAGGAGAAATACATGTAGAGGAAGACTGATGATGGGAAGGAAGTTTGAAATAAATATGGGAGAGGGTAGAATGGAGGTCTAGTAGGCAGACTGAAATGAAACAGGAAAGAGTTATGGAAGGTATCATTTGTGATACCAGTGTAGGATTGAATAACTTTCGATTCCTTTTACTCAGTAAATTACTTTATTTACACATTACATATGGTGGTTTATCTTCATCTTCCAACTAACCTTTTCATCTTTTTATGTGAGTATTCATATTCACAATTTATTTACAATATTTACATATTATGTGGGACCATAATCACTAGAATTAGGTTTCCAATACTAATATTATAGTTTATTTTCTTCTATTTATGTGATAAAAATATATACATAGCAATTTGACAAAGATAAAAAGTAAACTTTATTCGATGGAGATAATTTAAATAGATACTAAGAGGTAGATGATATTGATTCCCTCATTTAACTATAAATTTGATAGGAGGAAGGGTATCACAAATATTGAAATGGACACCATGGCTCATTTGATGGCATGGGGCCCACACATAGTCCATGAGTCCTAAAGGATAAACAGTATGGCTTCAAACTATCTATTTTGACCTTGGATCGTGTCTAAAGTTATTATAACCATCCTTAATGTACTAAACTCAAAATGACCATCATATCTTGATCACATGACAATGATTCCCTTTGCAGGACCTTTTGGGGTGTCTAAGGGACACAATGATGTCTCATGAGCCCCATAGAAAGACATTGTGGTATAATACCCTACATTTTTGCATTGAACGACATCACGGGCACCAAGAAACATGTCTAGTGTTCTAAACTTCAAAACTAGAACCATATCCCACTTCTAAGCCAAATATTCCCTATGGAGGGCCAATATGGTGGTTTGGGACCACACACATATAACATATCTCCATAGTAAAATTCTACAGTGTAAGGTCCTAGATTTTTCATTATACCATGGAAATAGCCCTCAAGTTCCATCCCTAATGTATCCCTCCTCAACTTCTTGGCCATATCTCACGTGTAGGAAAAGGATTCCCTACACAGACCCTATGCAATTATGTGGGTTACTATGCAATTAACATGAGCACCATAGGAAAATGTTCTATCCCAACAACATGGATTTTGTTATCAAATGAAGGATAGTGACCAAGAAGAATCCATGATGTGATGGACCTCAAAATAGCCACCATATCCCTATCACAGGAAAGAGGTGTACTAGGGGCTCATGAATGGCCTATGTAGAACCCAAAAACCGCATGTTATAGAGTAAAACTTTGGATATTCACCCTGTAACATGAATAGGGTCATGAGAACCATTGTTGGTGTACTAAACTTTCAAATGTGATACCACATCTCAATCACATGCCAAAGGTTTCCTATGCATGGGATGTGTTGTGGGATTTTCAAATGTGATATAACCATTACCTCCAAAAGTCCAAATTCTCGTGACTTTTAAGGGAGGTTTTTTAAAAATTAGCTTAAAAATGACCTTTAGGGGCAGGGGCGGGTCGAGTCAACCCCCCCAAAAAAAAATTCATGACAATTGGACTTTTAAGGGTGGCTTTATCATAATTCCCCCCCACAAGTACAAATTACCATAAATTTTAGGGACTACTTTAGAACAACCGCCCCCAAAATCCCAATTATCATGCCATTTGGGGGCGGCTTTCAAACAACCGCCCCCAAAAGTCAAATTATTATGACTTTTGAGGTTTGATTTAAAATAATCGCCCCCAATAGTTCATTTATCATTACTTTTTGTTTGGGGGGCGAGGGGGAGGGGGGGAGGGGTGTTTAAAAACTGCCTAAAAAATAACCTTTAGGTGGGATATTTCCAACTCCCCCCCAAAAAGTCCAATGAGACTTTTTTTTTTGTGGGTGGGGGTGGGGCGGGGGGGGTTAAAAACTGCCCCCAAAAGTTCAATTCTCGGGACTTTTTTTGGGTGGGGGGGGGGATGTTTTAAGAACCACCCCCAAAACAAAAACTATCGCAATCCAAAAGTGCCCCCAAAAGGGTATTTTTTTGTAGTGCATGCTTCTCTACAAGTATAATAAATTAGGTCCATAAATCCCTGAATTCATCTATATTAAGGGGTAGTGTAAATATTCTATGTTTTCAACCTTTTTTGACCATATTTTTCTTTTTATTTTGTTCAAAGTTTGGTTGGAAATATTAAAAAGAAAATAGAATCATATATGTTAGTTATGGAAATTGCATAAATTGCATAATTTTGATGTAATAGAGGTATTTGAGGGTGTTAGATATATTTATAGATTCAAAAACACAATTTAAACACTTTCAAATTTGGATTTTACTGAAACATTTTACTGAATTCCAACCCAAAACTACGGTAAAGTAAAAAACTTAAAATAGATAGACTACTCCTATATGAACTTTCATAAAATATTAAAAAAAAATTGAAAAACAAGTTTTAAGTTTGTGAATTTATAAGATGTTTTATTGGAAAGAGCGGAAAGGAAAGAACACTGAAATGAAAAATAGAATTAAAGATAAATGTAATGATTTTTTTAAAGGTTATAATTTGCTTTACACACAAGTATAGGAGAAAACTATTAGGAAAAGAATTACAATTTTATGTAAAATATCGAAAGAGAGAAAAGTGCATTAAACATCAACTTTCAAATAATTTGTTTAAATAAATTTAAAACAATAATGGATATTTATATTAATTGTATATAAATAGTAATACCAATTAATAAATATTAAATCATATAAACAAATAAAAATAAGTTGAAACAACTCATAAATTAAAATATCTTTCCTTGATTTTACATTTGAAAAATATCATAACGACTGGTTTTCCAAAAGGTGCACTCATTTTTTTTCATAACATTTTCGATTTAAAAAATTCAACATACGAGTTATGTAAATATTATAAAATTAAGTTGCCTCATAATAGTATACACTTTGATAGACAGATCAAGGATTTTGTGAGGATTTTCTTGGTGAGCTACATTCTATATGTTGATGACACCTTTTTACAAGATTAGTCTAAACATTGCATGTATATGGGATTTAAGCATTAATAGATGGCCCCCGATGTATGAGGTTTGGAGGGCACTGTAGGGTCGATAATGCATCATCATTTCTTTTCTCTCCATGTTCTAATAATTTATCAATCATTTCTAAGTGAGAAAGACATGTCGATGGGGGAAGGTTGCTAGTGATGACCGTTGAAGAACTAAAAGGTATATGGTGTTTTATACAAATGAGACAGGCATACCTATGCTCGTGAAAATATATCAGAATATATTACAAAGAAGAGGGGACTGAGGGGTCGACTCTTGATACTGCTACTACACGGATGAAGCTGGATTCATTCCTTGTATGAGTAAATGATTCTTGGAGATGATGTGATTGGTGTTGAAGAAGTGAAACTGTTGATGATCATGAATATCCCATCGGGGTGCAGGTCCTAAACACCGGTGAGTTTGTTGGGTGGATAAATTATCTATATTGGACGTGATGATGACATAAATCATAAATGTGAACACTTCTACAATCAAAATGTACAACACCCCTTGATATGATAGACTTATTGACATCAAGCATAGGAGAGACCATTAAGTTAAGGAGCACTAATGATTCTCCCTACTTAGTTGGAGGTGATCCCTTATATTAATGAGAAGGGACCCCAAGGCACAACTGAAACTACATAAAATATTAGAAAATGACACATTCATGTTGATGAGAGTTGGATCAAATGATAAGATGAGGGTCTTATCTCAAGAACCAAGATCACTTTGTAACCAACTAGGAAATTGACAGATCTGACACAAGGCTAGTTTATAATTGTTGATTTCATGACTTCTCTTGATCGATGTAAGAAAGGGTAAGTAACTGATGGAAGCATTCTTCAAATGTGGACACAAGCTATTATAGAGGGAAATAGGTTGCTAAAGAAGAGATTTATCGGAGACATAATGCAGATAAGGGAAGGTGAATGAAAAGGCTAATAATGTTGGGGTTAGGCAGACTCTAATACATCAATCAAGGGTGACTAAGGGATGCTACCAAAAGAATAATGTGAGGGGGTCCCTATGGTTTTGTGTGGATTGGGGGACTCTTTGTACATAAATAATGATTGGTGTGGTTCCAACATTTTTTGGTGGATTGGGGAACCAATTTATATGGGTGGGATTCCCATGGGTTTGATTGAATTAGGGAATCATTTTGATGATGAAGTAGCGCTTTTTGTGCAGACGATAAGATGGGTTCAAAATGAAACAATTCCATGTAGAATGTTCCTACGAGAATAACTGTGTGGGATTGGTGTCTTCAAAGGGTTGGGGTACCATAGGTGTCTTCTCGAGGGATGATGATATGAAGAGGAGCATAGACGGTATATTTTTCATGAAGGGGATTAGAGGTTATATCATGTGAAACATAATCATAACATGCTTCAAGAAATATGAGGGGTATTGGGTGTAAAATGCAGGGTGATGATATGTAATTTATTTTTTACCAATTGGATGAATGCTTGGATTCATTGGACTTGTGGGGGTTCAAAATCATGGATTCCAAAGTATGTGATGGGTTTTAATGGTGCACACACCCATGGGGGAACATGTTATCCTTGATTATGACATTGATGGCATGTCATAATCGATAAAGAGGATCCTATAGTTATTAGTGGGGATACTGGATAAACGCAATGTAGATAGATGGAGAACATTTCTTATATGGCAAGATGACATGATAAACCTTTGATTGGTGTCCTGTACCACTATTGTTGTAGAGTGGCAATGTGTTTTCTTTCCATTGATCATGCGTACATGGCACATATACCAAAGCATAATATAGATTATGATAATACTATTGACAATGCATAATTTTCACAAGAGAAAAGTGCACCTATGGGATGGTTGTCAAAATAGTTGTCAGGAAAAGTTTCTTAGATGACAAAGCATATGGTACCATGTTGAAGTGTCTTCCATGCAGGTTGTGATGGTGTGAACGGTTTTTCAAACAGATTTATGGTTTGCTCGTATGGGTCATTTGAAAATCAGGAAAACTTCTTATAAATAGGGGTGAGGCCCACTATTCGAATTCATTTGTAAAGTTTTCAGTACAAATTTTCGAAAGAATATTTGTTCATTTGGAGTATTTTACCTTTGTTTTCTTATTCTACGAGTTCTAGATAAGCCTAAAATGTGTCTTTTTTAATTTTTATCTGGGTAAATTTTAGCTTAGGGAGTCTAATTGGCAGTATGACTGGCCATTTGAATTTTCGACTGGCCACACAAGTTTCAAGGGTTCACTTGTGCTACCCTATGTAGATGCCCCCTTGACATTCATGCATCATGCAGGATATGCATGCTTTAGATGCGCACTTGTTTTGTGTGACTGTTCAACAAATAGTCACACACATTGCACATTTGAACTATGCATGTTATGCATAGTAATTTATTGAGGCTAATCATGCTCAGCACAATTAATTACATGTTTAACCAACATGGATTTATAGAGTGATAGAATGGTTACCTGTCTACCCAAGTAGAACAGCTTTGAATGGGGAAAGTCACACAATTTTGAGTCAAATTTTTGCTTTATCATATGTTGGGTTTTGACTCTTGGCTTTGGGTTTTTGTGGCTATAGGTTCCCTTTGATCATTGTGATGGCATACATTAGAGCGTAACACCATTCTGATGAGTGTAACACCATTATGATCCGTTTTGCCAGGTATTATCTGCATCCTTTTTCACCAGTATTATATGTCTATCAAAGGGTATACGGATCTCATCATTTTTCTATGGGATCATTCTTGATCTCTACATCCTTACAGAGATTGATGGACTCCTTATTTATTTACTGCAACTTTAAACACTACAAAAATTACTTCATGCATTGGGTACTGAGTGTCTCTATGGGGAATAAGGATACCATGCACATTGAATCGAATTCTTTCCTTCACTAAAGGAAATACTCCTTTTTATCATCCTTTTGCTTGGATTATTTCTTCTGATAAGCTTCACATCCTTCTATAGAAGTGGATGCATGAAGCCTTTCTTCATTCTTCTTCCTTGCATGGAACTCTCTTGCATAATGGCCCTTCTTTTCAGAGAAATAGCACCGAGCCTTTTATTTGTCAAAAAAATTCTTGAATTCCTTCTATTTGAATGAAATAAATTATTTCTTCTTATACACAAAATCCATTGGATAAGGATAAAATCCAATCAACAAATCCTTAAGTTGTTCAAACAATTCGTTCAGCTTTGAAAACTGGCCACAACAAAATTTACGAAAACTTCATCTTCAAATATCTGATCGTATCTCCCAAACCATTCCAAAATTTTGAAATCCACTCTACTCTAAGCTAAATCATCCCACTTGGGAAGTGGGTTATCAATAGTTTTGGTGGATTCCTCAGTTTGATCAGAAATTATTCACATATTTTGTTACCTGGAATAGTGACATGAATAATGCATACTGGCTTGCTCTAGTTCACCCTACATTGGATGAAGTATCCTCCACCATTGTGGATATGTATACATCTAGGTAATGCTGCTCAAGCTTGTTTAATACTCTCCCCTTCCAAGTGTTGAAGTTATAACTTCCTTCAAGTTTTTCTTACGGTTGGATGGAGATTAATTCCATGGCTCAGATATTTTCCTCAATTCTTAAATATCACGTAGGATTTAGTTTTCCTACAAAAAACTAAGCTCCTTCATGCCCTATGCTCTGATACCATGTGGATGTTTGATAAAAATTGGAGAAGCTTGAACTTTAAAACTTTTATCAATTAATTTCAAAACATATGTATCTCATAAATCAACCACATATGAATCTCATAAATATACCAACCACATATAAATCTCATAAATATATCATCCACATAAATCAATCAACCATAAGAGTCAATATATGCCCGGGGAAAACCCTCTAAACATGGAGGATAAAAAACCCAACAATTCTTTGAGTATGATAGATAGATTTGCAAAGAATGGTTTACAACACATAAGAAAATTGCTTTATAAGAGATATCACCTCAGCAGTAGAGAAGAGAGATTATATACTTCATAATAATCAATTTGAACTTTCCATATGCCAAGCATATTAATAACAAGATAAAACACCAAGCATGAAGAAGGTAGTGAATGGGAGGACCAGTAAACACACTGAGAGCATCACATAACACATTCACAAGGAGGAGCATGCACTAGAACTCGCTCCATGCAATCATTATCATCCTCCGAAGCTCTAGTTCCAAGCTAGCACTTCATATTCTCCATCATGCGCAAGATATGGGACCTCCTTCCATAATTAGGTTTTAAGTGGATTTTCACTGACTTGAACTGAATGTGAATTCAATGAATGAAATGTAAACTATTTGACCTAAATGTGAACAAACCGAAATATACTCAATCTTAAACTAAGTGTATGACCATAAAGTTAGGAGGCTGATTGAATGTCTTTGGTGCTTCACATTTAGTGTCATCCATGCTGAATTTCTATTATTATATTTTTCATGGATCTTCTTATTTAACTAATGCATGATTTATTACAATTTAGGCTTTATTAAAGCCTTTATAATTTGAGTTCACTTGGAGGTAAATATAGGAAATTTGAATCCATTCTCTTTCTCTATGATTTAGCTCATTATCATTAATTAATAATCGCATGGTCCATATGTGTATTTATTTATCCATCTTATCATGTCATAATTAGAAGAATTATTCCATATTAATGATCATATATATTATCCGAGGTTATATAGTCATATCCTAATGTAATTCACTCTAGGGGTAGCTAATCCCTAAAGGAGACTTATAGAACTCATTGACCATGACTAGCAATATATCACATAGTATAACCACTTGACTTGATACAACACGAGTCTCTAGTCTTGATACAAAAAAAACCATCTCCAATAAAATATCATAGGGTACCATCTATGAGAATCATTTCCTTGATACAACACAAGTCTAAAGTATTGGTACAACACAAGTATATAGTCTTGATGCAACACAAGACCAGTCTTGATACAACACAAGACTCCAATATTGATACAATACAAGATCACAATACTAGCATCTGATCTCAAATCATGAGGACACAATAGGAGTTGATACAACACAATGTACATACTTAATACCACACAAGTCCCTAACTTGATAGAAAAGAAGTCTCGAATAATGGCTATTGATGTTGTACATTTAACACTCCCACTTAGTGAGGGGGACATTCTCTTATTTACCAGGAATTTCATACCATGCCAAGTTTATCTTGGTAATATCTCAACTTTGTTACTGATATCAGCTTGTCCACAAATTTTCAATCTACTCATCAGTAGCTATGTATTGAAATTTTATTTTACATGACCATGACTTCGATGAAGTAAAACATCATCTCAATGTGTTCTATCATAAAACATAGGGTTTTCTCAAAAATATTGACTATTAACACCTAATAACTATAGCATTATGTATTTCACCGTAGTAGGTAGCTTCCCAAGCTACACTACTCCTCGATAGGTAGTACTATCTGTAAAATACATTTTCTTATGTAGTACTCTCCGACATAAATTTTTCTTATGTAGTACTATCCATAATACACTTTTTTTTTGTAGTACTAGCCACAATTTACATTTCGTTATCTGAGGCTAAAATAATAGTTAGATAGCAGAATAGGTCTACCATGCATCAAATATAATAAAGAACATATTCTAATGTACCTCAAAGGTACACAAACATATGCTCAATTAGCAAACATAAATACAATAGCTCTTCTTAGAGACCAACCAACTACCTAGACATAGTAGCATCATCTGGATCTAATCTAGAATACAGTTTATAGATTTCAAATCCATCATATAAAACATTATACTTGAAATGTGTAATATCATGCAGAAATAAAACATTATATTTTCTTGCAATCCTCAACATTTGTTGACCTCAAGAATCTAATACCATCTAAAGAAGTTATTAGTGATATTTTCACTCTCTACAATGTTCTTCAAGGCCTAATCAATTTCATAGTGATTTCATATCATAGTATCCCACATACCCAATTGTATGGATATCTAACCTATCGAAGAGGTATAACTATTCTCTGATAGTCCAAACTATAACATGTATTGAGTATCCAATAGTTTCTGAGAGTTTGACCATGTCTCTACTCAATTGGATTTTCTCCAAAATATATCATAGCTCCTGGCTTCCGGATTCATGTATCATGACTAACTAGTTTGTGAAATTTTAACTACTGCTACCTGTAAAGATACATCAATACTCCCTCTTCAACTAGAAGAGTCTTTTTATACTATACCAAGCATGTTTAGGATAGAGGCTTAGTAAATATGCTAACAAATATACTTATCCATGGATATGTACATGACTTACACAGATCCTTTCTACACCATGTCTTAGATATAAGGAAATTTGTAAATCTTTACTAATTTACAATATGATTTATCTGAGCATCATTATTGATGTGATATTTATCGATCATTGTATTAGTCAGGATCCATATATCCATGAAACTTTCTTTCACTGACCAAGACATGTCTGAATCTACATATACTTGTATTAAGTAGGTAACATAACACATACTTTGTTGTACATTTATATGTACCGACCTTAAATCATATAATTTATCCTGGGACCTATGAATATTGAACATTTAAAAGATCCTACAAATATAAATAATTTTTTCATTTATCTTTCATGTGTGTGGTCATGGACTTATAATCCATTGTTTTTTAGTCCTTTCAAGAACTCTACTGAACATTTTTCCTCAACATAGGAAAATATTATCCAATGACTATTACACCTATAAACTTAAGAATAATTCAAGGTTATTACATATAGCTTCCTTCTGAATAGGAAAACCATGCAATTTAATTAACCATCTTCCTTCTACATAGCATGAGTTTAAGTAACCAGTTGCACTGGTTTTTCCAGGAGCTAGCAAATCTAGCTTCTCCCTCTCAACATCTAGGATGTGAGAATCATAGTTTGATTCCTTCATCACACAGACTCATACTTGTATTTGTATAACAAACATATAAATATAAATGGGATAAATAAATTACCTTCAAGATCCTTTATATCTCCCATAATAGTATTAGGGATTCTATTCTTACTTCTTCCTAAGAATCATTGGAACCTCTTCAACTATTCTCTTTCTGAATCAGCCATCAGAATGACTCCATATTCATGCCTTTATTTTCTTGTAGATTAGGGAATATGAATTTTTCCTACGACACAAACATATTATAATGGTTAGAACCATTTCATACTTCATGAATTTTATTCACATGAATACTTTCAATATACTCATAATGGTCTACATAGTTATGTACAGATATTAGCCAACTATTTTAACATAACCCATTCTAATCTCATGTACTAATATGTATCCTTATATTAGTCCCATATCATTCCTATATCAATTCCATATCAGTTCTATAAAAAATTTAATGCAACCCTATGTTCATAACTCATGAACAATCATGTAGTCTTAAATTCATATGAAAATTACACCTTACATGCATCCCTATATATCTCAGAAAATTTCAGCCTTGTATTCATCTTTCATGAAAAAATTATGCAAACCCAAATTTATAAATATTTATGCATATCATATACTTCATGAACTTCACCATTTACCAATATCAAAAGAACAACAATGCATATGCTCAACATGCTTATAGCATAACCCAATCCCTGATATTTGGAATACAGATCTCTATATGACAATAATGAAAAATATTCAAAAACATATAGATATAATTTGTAATCACATATGATAATCAAAATACAAAGTAATTATCTTTATTGTTTTGTGTGGGCTCCCTCTTGATCTCTGCATCCTTGCGTAGATTCCTGTATTCCTTATTTTCTTTACTAAAACTTTAAACACTACAAAACTCACTACATGCACTGGGTAGTGAGTCTCTATATAGGGAATAAGGATCCCATCGACAATGAATCGAATCATTTTGTTGAAAAAATTAAATACTCCTTTTGATCATCCGTTTGCTTGGATTGTTTCTTCTAAGAAGGTTCACGTCCTTCTACAGTAGTGGATGCATGAAGCCTTTCTTCATTCTTCTTCCTTTCATGGAACTCTATTGCACAATGACCCTTCTTTTGACAGAAGTAGCATCGAGCTTTTGATTTGTCAAAAAAATTCTTGAAATCCTTCTTATTCGAATGAAAGAACTTATTTATTCTTATACACAAAATACATTGGATAAGGATAAAATCCAATCAACAATTCCTTAATTTGTTCCAACAATTCGTTCAATTTTGAAAAATGACCACAAAAAAATTGTTGAAAAATTCATCTTCAAATACTTGATCGTATCAACCAAACCATTCTAAAATTTTGAATTCCACTCTAAAATAAGCTAAATCGTCCCATTTGGGAAGTGGGTTATCAACGGTTTTAGTGGAATCCTCATGGTTTGATAAAAATTCATTCACATATTTTGTTACCTGGAATAGTGAAGCGAATGATACATACTAACTTGCTCCAGTTCACCATGCATTGGATGAAGGATCTTCCACCACTGTGTATATGTATACATCTAGGTATGCTCCTCAAGAGTGTTTGATACTCTCCCCTTTCAAGTGTTGAAGTTAGAAGTTACCTCAAGTTGGTCTTCCGGTTGGATGGAGATTGATTCCATGGCTCCAATATTTTGCTCAATTCTTCAAGATCATGTAGGAATTAGATTTCCTAGACAAAACTAAGCTCCTTCATTTCCTATGCTCTTATACCATGTGGATGTTTGAGAAAAATTTAAGAATATTGAACTTTAAAACTTCTATCAATTAATTTCAAAACATATGTATCTCATAAATCCGCGGGGGCGTCACCTAGGGACCAATATGATATCACGTCTGTTCATATTGGGGGGTTTAAAATTAAAAAATTAAAAATCAATATATTGGGGTTATATTAGGGGTAACTAAGGTTTTTTTTTTACTATTTAAATATCCAATATGTTGGGGTATGTTTTATTCAACATTTTTTTCCGCGCCATTCACCAGTCCTCCAAGCCTGCTAGGTGCCTGCGAGCTGCTTTGCTTGTGGTCTGAGTGCACCTGCACCAAGCTGAGGTGTCTGCGAGCTGGGTTTGCTTGTGGTCAAGGGCATGCTGCTCCTTGGGTGGGTTTTCTGTATGTTTTCTCCATGTTTTCTCCATCGTGTGGCTGGATAAGAGGGCGTTTTTTCAAATCAGAGCAGTGGTAGCAGTGTTTTCTGAAAAACGAGGGCGTGTTGCTTCTTGGGTTTTCTGTGGGTTTTCTCCACATTTTCTCCATCGTGTGGTTGGATAACAGGGCGTTTTTTCAAATCAGAGCAGCGGTAGCAGTGTTTTCTAGAAAATGAGGGCATTTTACTCCTTGGGTTTTCTGTGGGTTTTCTCCACATTTTCTCCATCGTGTTTTCTGGCTGGATAACAGGGCACTTTTTCAGCAGCATTGCAGTGGTAGCAGTGTTTTCTGGAAAACGAGGGCGTTTATTCACCGTTTTGTGGTCGTGGGTTTGTGGTGGGTTTCTCTGGTGCTGGAGGAGGCACATTGGAGAGCCATTGCATATCATTCTTGGAGGTACGCTGTAGTGTGTTTAATCTTTGATGAAAAATGCCTATGGTCAGGGGCCGTTTAGTGGACTTGATCTTTCAATTCATACTTCATAGTAGGGGGTTTTACGGTTGAAATGTCGTTTCGTAAGGTTCATTTCCAGGTGCACTTGCGGAAAGCCTAAGAAGCCTTGCGCTCTTCCTGCATTAAAACTTTCTTGAATCTCCCAAATCCTTATGTCCATCTACATGGTCATCTTGTAGACCGATCAGGATATTTATAATTCATTTAGTTCTATTGAGTGAGGGTGCCTGCAATACTTCTGTTCGTTTATTGATTAAGACAATAAAATGGTTTTTGCAAGGGAAACCGCTGACATAGAGGGCCCACCATAGATTTCAGCCTATTGTCTTTAGTCAACTTTCTTTCAAGAAATTACAATAAAATTTCCATGCAGAATTTTATGGAGGCCTTGTTCATCGTCTTGGTTTAATCCACCAGCTTTCATGACAATGTGAAATGAAAACTAACCATTTTAATGGAAATTTTTCATTGACCAAGTTTGGATCCCTGTCTTTGATGTGTTGAGGCACTAGTGGTAATGGATTTAATATTCTGCTAAGACCCTAAACTAAAATGCAAATGCATGGGATGGATATTTTGTTTTCAATCAATTTTCTATTGTTGCTTTACTAATGCATGGGCATGTATTCGGTCATACAATGCATATGAACCAAATTTTATAAGAATGTCAGAACAACCATCTTGAGTTCTTTATGTTGCTTGTCTTAAACTAGATTGCAAAAATGTAATAAAAAAATTCCTAAGAAAAGTTAGCTTCTAATGGATCCAGGGGTGGGTTTAATCAGAGATAGTTGCTCATAATAGCAGAGATGTTTCAGGTTTTTAGAAATGGTTAACTTGGATTGAATTTATGTCTAGGGCATTTCAAGTATGTAGAGAAAACATAGAAAAGACAATGATTTTTACCCTATGGTTGACTCTGTAGTTAATATTTTTCTTTGGTTGGGTTGAAGAAGTAGATTGCTTCGACCATAACACTTGATGTTTACAGTTTGAGATCAGTGTCTTCCATTATGCAACATCTACAAACTCGAGTCGATCAATACATAGAATGTGGGCTTGTATTTTGCAGTTCTGAATACGATCTTGGTGGCTTCTAAGTTGAGGTCAATATTTTAGTTGTATAGATAGCTTTTTTAAATTATGTACAATGTAAGTTATATATATATAATGTAAGAAAAAAATATTTAGGAAACAAATAACAGTCAAGGCTTCAAAAAAATGGACTGTATGGTGTTTGGTTTCATTTGCAGGTGTAGGGTAGTGTCTAGTAGATAAGCTTGCATGCAGCATAAACCATCTTCATGTTGTGTTTTTGTTTTGATGATATTCATTAATGCAAAAAAATAAAACATTTGTTTTTCTTATATCTGTGTTTAAATGCAGAATAGCAGTGTTTTCATCCAGGGATTTTCCATGTTTCAAAAATTTTCCATTTCATATTCGGCAACGGTTTCAGAAGATACTTTTTTCCAATTTGTGAAAGCTTCACTTTTATTAGCAGTCTTCTTTTTATATAGTTTTATTTAAAAATACAAACTATAAAAGATAGAGACCTTTGAAATGGTAGAGAAAATATTTCATGATCTATGGATTCATGGCCCATGTTCGTTGGCTTATTTTTTTCCATTTCATTGATTTAAAAAAATTGGATTATAGTGATGAAATGTCAGACAAATAATTTGGCAATGTATGGATTCATGTGGTAGCTTCATTGGAAGTTTTTGTTTTCATTTCATTATATTCTATGCTTTCAGTTTTGAAAATTGCAAGATTGTTGTGTTCATGCATTTGTGTGGGAATTGTCTCAAAATTTGCACACTCTGATTTGGCAATGCTCTGTTTGAAAATATGTTCATTTGGCAGTATCCTTCTTGGAAATAGTCTATTTGGAAATGATCCAAATAGTCTATTGTTAGATGGAAGTTCATGAATGGGAGAATGGAAGTTCATGAATGAGAGACTGGGAGTGCAGTGAGCTATCAAAGATACTGCTACCTGCTAAACATGGATACGGTGTAATGAGTCAGTAAGTCCTTTTTCTATTAAATTTCAGTCTTTTCAATGTTTCTTCTAGTTGGGTGTACCCTGTTATGGTCAATTTTAGATGACCGAGAGATTTGGTGTGAATGTCCTCACTCTTGTTTTTCAGGTTTCTTGACAAAGCAACAATTAAAGATGAATTAGACTATGAGTGCAAAACAAGCCATAACTGGAGATTATGCACAGTCCAAGACATTGAAGAGGTGAAAGTTGTTCTTGGGTTGTTGCCAATTTGGATGTCATGTTTGATGTTTGGGGCTGTCTATGCACAAACTTTCACATTTTTCACAAAACACGGAAGCACAATGGATAGAAAGATCGGAACACACTTCCAAATCCCTCCTACAAGCTTACAATGTTTTATTAGCCTATCTGTTGTTCTATTGGTGCTCGTCTATGACCGCATCTTTGTTCCAGTTGCAGAAAACTTGACAGGGAATGAACGGGGTATAACTCTGCTTCACAGAATAGGCACTGGCATGTTTTTCTCCACTATGTCAATGATTGCTGCTGCATTGACAAAGATTAGAAGAATCAAAGTAGCAAAGGATAATGGGCTGATAGATATGCCCCATGCAACAATTCCATTGAGTATTTCTCTGCTGCTTCCACAATACATGCTATTTGGCATAGTTGATGTATTTGTAATGGTAGGAATGAAAGATTTCTTTCATGATCAGATGCCAGACACTATGAAAATTCTGGGTATTGCTGTGTCTCTGAGTGTTCTAGGGGTTGGTAATTTTCTTAGCAACATCCTTATTTTAGTTACTGAGAAGCTTAGTTGCAGAAACAAGGGGAGTTGTTGGTTTGTAGACAACCTGAACAAAGCTCATTTAGATTACTTTTATTGGCTCCTAGCCTCTCTGAGTGCAGTCAACCTCTACATTTACATGTTCTTAGCCAGCTGCTATAAGTACATAAATCTCAAAAATAGTATTTCCTATGAGGAAGAGGAATCCCATAGGGCAAGAACACTTCTTCCTTCAAGATCCATATGTTGAGATATTTGAAGAGAACTATAAAGGCCTTCTGTTTATACAGAGTAGCCTGGGTAAAACTTTGTTTCACAGAATAGGCACTGGCATGTTTTTCTCCACTATGTCAATGATTGTTGCTGCATTGACAAAGATTAGAAGAATCAAAGTAGCAAAGGATAATGGGATGATAGATATGCCCCATGCAACAATTCCATTGAGTATTTCTCTGCTGCTTCCACAATACATGCTATTTGGCATAGCTGATGTATTTGTAATGGTAGTAATGCAAGAGTTCTTTTATGATCAGATGCCAGACACTATGAAAATTTTGGGTATTGCTGTGTATCTGAGTGTTCTAGGGGTTGGTAATTTTCTTAGCAGCATCCTTATTTCAGTTACTGAGAAGCTTAGTTGGAGAAACAAGGGGAGTTGCCAGTTTGTAGACAACCTGAACAAAGCTCATTTAGATTACTTTTATTGGCTCCTAGCCTCTCTGAGTGCAGTCAACCTCTGCATTTACATGTTCTTAGCCAGCTACTATAAGTACAAAAATCTCAAAAATAGTACTTGCTACTCAAAATTTGTTCTTGTTTGCATAGGGCTTCCATTCTCCTACCAATGACATTGCATATGACAATCAGTTTGCTGTAGTTACCCCTTACTGTGTCTGGCATGCTTTGGTCTTCATGTTACCCGACTCTCTCCATGCTGTCTGCACAGGGTTTCTGCAGACATATCTTTGTCTATAAAATCATGGCATTTAGGGTTACTGTATACAATTCTTCATGTTGCATTTAGCTCAGGGTCTCTACCTTCATCAATGATTGTCGGACTTTGAGTTAATTCCAATTGTATGCAAGATTTCTATATTGTGCATAGATTGTAAGATGCTTCTTTGATGGCTGCTATGGGCATTTCCTCTCCATCATTGCGTTGAATGAATGGCTTTGATTTTTTCCTATTTTAATTTTCAATACAGGCTTACTAATGGCTTTGAATTCTATTTTTATTGAAAAATGCAATTTGAAGTTTAGGAAATTTGCAGTTGACATTTACAAGACTTTTAAATCTCCCCCTCTTTGAATTCTCATAATAATATTAAACTTTGAACTTTTAGTTATTGCTGAACAGATGGATCTTTATTGACATGAAACACAAAATAAAAAATGAAAATTTTGTCAAGGACACTCACAAGGTCCTCTTTGGGTCTTTTGAGGTGCCATATCCTGTTTTTAAATATCTTGAAAATCACAGAAAATGTATATTCCTATAAATATCCTGTATGCAGTATGTGAAGCCCAAGGTTTACACACTGAACTGTGGAATGGCCTTTGGCCAGGCAGCAAAGCTTCTGTCACTTGAATCCAAGGGAAATCGTGCTCTTATGCCTAGCTCAACAAGTAAGTGTACTATGTGAGTCTCTACTTCATTCAGGATTATGCAGTTTGTCAATAAGTTCAAGGGAACACTCATAGCTTGTTGCAATATGGTCTACTGGAACTTGAAAGTAAGATATCCTATCAAAATCCAAGGGTCACTCATACGCAAGTGTCAAAAACACAGTTGAAAATGTTAATAAGATTTGTGTTTTTTTTCTGGTAATTTATGCAATCTTAGTAGGTTCATATATCTAGTCATTCTTTGTTAAAAAATATGCTGATGATCTGTCTTTTTATATCATAGCAAAACTGCACCTTCCAGTAGTGAATAAATCCAGTGGTTCTTCCATCGATATGTATATCAAGGTAATATTTTTCCCTTTTTTTAAGATGTTACTTAAGAAATATCGAAAGTCATTCTTAAGTAACAGGTAAATGCTCACTTAGCTCCTTTTAAAGGAGTGATTAATACTTATTATAGCCCAGCTGATGAAATTATGTCTTCTTCAGGCAAAAGAGTTGGAAGTAAATACACAGTATTACATTGAATTACTGGCAAAAGGAAGCCAAAATCTTGCCAATGGTCTCTTGCTCTTTTGAAAGAATTTGAATATGTTACCTATAATATAGTTGGGTTTCCAGAGTTTAGTCAAGTTTTAAGCAAGTCAAACCATTTGGTAATTAGATAACACCAGCTTTGTATTTGCCAAGTTTCAGGCAAGTCAAACTATTGTGCTAATTAGATAGCACCAGCTATGTATATGCCAAGTTTCAAGCAAGTCAAACTACTGAAATAGATAGGTCGAAGACAGTGGTGTATTTTTATTTCTGTTTATATAACTGTAACCTAGAATTTCTATTGGATTCCTGAAAATAAAAGTACCAATCTTCTTTCTGTATGCTCGTTATTTCATATCCATTTTTTCATTATCAACCCAATTTCCTTATTAGATATAGATACAACGCCCTTAAAATTGAAATTGTTATGCTACGACTGAAGTGGTTCACTTGGGATTTGGTCCCATCAGGTCTCATGGTCAAACACCACAGGATAGAGGATGCAGGCATAACCAACAATATTCCCTAGCAAGGCCTGAAATCAAGGCAGTGGTTCCATGCATGTCAATTGAGACTCTGCCATTGACTATAAGAATACAATACTATACCATTGCATTGTGGCATTTACCAATCTTCTCTCTGTATACTGGTTATTTCATATCCATTGTTTCACTATGAACCCCATTTCCTTATTAGATATGGATAGAAAGCACTTAACATTGCATTGTAGCATTTAAACGAAGAGATTTGGGCAAACTAGCTTCATATCTTGTAATTATGGTAGAATTAACCTTGAATTATTATAACAGAAGGTTGTAAAAACTGAAGTTAATCCTTCAGCGAAACTTATATTGATGAATATAGAAAAAATATTACAAAATTGAGCCTACACAGATCCAAAGAATGATGTACTTCAGAATTCTTTGTCAAGGACTGAAAAATTAACAACAAAAAAAAATCCTCATTATCTAAGCCGATAGTTAGAGCATGTAACCAGCATCGTAGCAACATTTCTAAAAGGAAACACTCAAGAAATTCAGTCCACCTTAACTGGCATCAAATGAGAATACTTATGAACTCTCTTTTTTAAATATTCCATCCTAACGAAGACCTAAATCAATCCATCTATGCTTGACTGGACAATTCTGCAGCCTTCTTTGGCATCTATATATATTCCAATCTAACAAAATATGGATACTTTGGATCCAAGTGGGATTCTAAACTGTATGTTCAATTCCTGTATGGGAAAAAGAAGAAATTTTTTATGCATCTATTGAATTTAATTTTAAAAAAAATATTGAGGATATCTTGTCATCTCATTCACTTTAATCAACTTGGAATATTTGCCTCCTTTGACCTCTGTCCTATGCCTCCTCTGTCTGCAGCAGCAGCCTCGTTCTTTGACATTGGCATTTGGTCATGAAGATCATTTGAAATATTAGTGCCAAACAAAGCTTCATCTGGAGACTTTAGATCAAGAAATCCTGAAGGGCCAATAACCTTTGTAGGCATTGCACCATCTTTCCTAGGCACAAATGAGGACTCAGGGGAACAAGGATACATTCGTTGTCCAAACCTTGGGGGCTTGTGATATGCCGAGCTTAAAGCTGAACTACCAGAGCATTTTTCAAACTGACCATGCCAATCACAACTTTGAAATCATCACATGAGGTCATTGTTCCTGTCTTTTGTCTGATATCTCGATGAGACGAAGGTGGATGAGATATGTAAGGCGTGTTTTTCTCTTGTTGTTGCTCAAGGCACAGAGCTAACTGCAAAACCCATTCAGAATTATTTGTCAATCAAAATAGATATTATTGTTCCTCATCTTTGCATATATAAGAGGGGTAAAAAGAGATGGTCAAAAACCCAAAGGAGATTATATACCTCTTATTTTATATACACATTGTAATCCTTCAAGCCTTCAAGTGTTTTCCTCATCTGCACTATGTCCTGGTCCAAACACAACACTTATGAGAACAATCCCTTTGAGTAAAACCAGATAAATGACACATGAGAATATTCGAATGAATCTGGCAATGGTTCAACTTTGAGATAACTAGGATAACTCAATTCATGGGAGATAACCAAAAATAGTATTTCCTATGAGGAAGAGGAATCCCGTAGGGCAAGAACACTTCTTCCTTCAAGATCCATATGTTGAGATATTTGAAGAGAACTATAAAGGCCTTCTGTTTATACAGAGTGGCCTGGGTATAACTCTGCTTCACAGAATAGGCACTGGCATGTTTTTCTCCACTATGTCAATGATTGCTGCTGCATTGACAAAGATTAGAAGAATCAAAGTAGCAAAGGATAATGGGATGATAGATATGCCCCATGCAACCATTCCATTGAGTATTTCTATGCTGCTTCCACAATACATGCTATTTGGCATAGCTGATGTATTTGTAATGGTAGGAATGCAAGAGTTCTTTTATGATCAAATGCCAGACACTATGAAAATTTTGGGTATTGCTGTGTATCTAAGTGTTCTAGGGGTTGGTAATTTTCTTAGCAACATCCTTATTTCAGTTACTGAGAAGCTTAGTTGCAGAAACAAGGGGAGTTGTTGGTTTGTAGACAACTTGAACAAAGCTCATTTAGATTACTTTTATTGGCTCCTAGCCTCTCTGAGTGCAGTCAACCTCTGCATTTACATGTTCTTAGCCAGCTGCTATAAGTACAGAAATATAAAAAATAGTACTTTCTACTCAAAATGTGTTCTTGTTTGCATAGGGCTTCCATTCTCCTACCAATGACATTACATATGACAATCAGTTTGCTGTAGTTACCCCTTACTGTGTTTGGCATGCTTTGGTCTTCATGTTACCCGACTCTCTCCATGCTGTATGCACAGGGTTTCTGCAGATATATCTTTGTCTATAAAATCATGGCATTTAGGGTTACTGTATACAAGTCTTCATGTTGCATTTAGCTCAGGGTCTCTGCCTTCATCAATGATTGTTGGACTTTGAGTTAATTCCAATTGTATGCAAGATTTCTCTATTGTGCATAGATTGTAAGATGCTTCTTTGATGGCTGTTGTGGGCATTTCCTCTCCATCATTGCGTTGAATGAATGGCTTTGATCTTTTCCTATTTTAATTTTCAATATAGGCTTACTAATGGCTTTGAATTCTATTTTTATTGAAAAATGCAATTTGAAGTTTAGGAAATTTTCAGTTGACATTTACAAGACTTTTAAATCTCCCCCTCTTTGCATTCTAGTAATAATATTAAACTTTGAACTTTTAGTTATTGCTGAACAGATGGATCTTTATTGAAATGAAACACAAATTTAAAAATGAAAATTTTTTCAAGGACACTCACAAGGTCCTCTTTGGGTCTTTTGAGGTGCCATATCATGTTTTTAAATATCTTGAAAATCACAGAAAATGTATATTCCTATAAATATCTTGTATGCAGTATGTGAATCCCAAGGTTTACACACTGAACTGTAGAATGGCCTTTGGCCAGGCAGCAAAGCTTCTATCACTTGAAGCCCAGGGAAATCGTGCTCTTATGCCTAGCTCAACAAGTAAGTGTACTATGTGAGTCTCTACTTCATTCAGTCTTATGCAATTTGTCAATAAGTTCAAGGGCACACTCATATCTTGTTGCAATATGGTCTACTAGAACTTGAAAGTAAGATATCCTATCAAAATCCAAGGGTCACTCATACGCAAGTGTCAGAAACACAGTTAAAAATGTTAATAAGATTTGTGTTTTTTTTCTGGTAATTTATGCAATCTTAGTAGGTTCATATATCTAGTCTTTCTTTGTTAAAAAATATGCTGATGATCTGTCTTTTTTCTATCATAGCAAAAATGCACCTGCCAGTAGTGAATAAATCCAGTGGTTCTTCCATCGATATGTATATCAAGGTAATATTTTCCCTTTTTTTAAGATGTTACTTAAGAAATCTTGAAAGTCGTTCTTAAGTAACAGGTAAATGCTCACTTAGCTCCTTTTAAAGGAGTGCTTAATACTTATTATAGGCCAGCTGATGAAATTATGTCTTCTTCGGGCAAAAGAGTTGGAAGTAAATACACAGTATTACATTGAATTACTGGCAAAAGGAATTGGAAAAACACAAGAAGATATTGCAAAGGATATTCAAAGATCAAGGTACTTTTTCCCACAGGAAGCAATTGATTATGGTATTGCTGATAAGATCCTCCCAAAACAGGGTTTGGTCATGGAGAAAAGGGTAAGCATTAACCAATTTTAATTCATTTATACTAAATGTCTTGCCTTAAAATTTAACCTAGGTTTGCAGGATTGTTGTTGAACATATTCTACACTTCCTTCTCATTATGTTCTTTTCTTTGATTCTACATTGATAAATCTTTTCATTATGTTTAATGACTTGCAGACCTATGATGAGATGCTTGCTCAATCAAAAGATGCACGGATGAAATCTGGCAAGGCTGGTCCACTGGCTGCTCCAGCAAGCAGGCCCTAGGCATAGATCATTGATGAGTTACCTTTTCTAGTTAGCATGAGTTGTTCACAGATTTCTACAGCTATCATTGTTGGAAGAATTTGTATAACCTGAAAGATGTATCTTAATACGACCCTTATCAATCTATGTTATTTTCTAGCATGCATACAGTGCTTTGTATATTGTCAAAATTGCAATGAGATTCTGGACAGGTTATAAACAAACATTCAAGGCAATAGGATTAAATGCCTAATGAAAGCAAGCACTCTAGAAAATGTAAATCATGTATTTCATTGATCTTCTCTGCGTCTGTGATCTATTGTTTATATTGTCAGATTTTGCTTAATTACACATCTTGTTTGTGTGTTTTGGATTTTATTGCATAAAAGATTTTAAGCCCTACATTTTATGTGAACTCTTCACCCATCATCAGGGAAACCAACTGTAAGATAGAAAGCAGTGTTGAGTGGGCTTGTATAAGGTAGGAGGGAAAGTCAGGATATATACAAGGTAGAAGGGAAAGGAGAGGAGGATATTGTCCTCCTCTCCTTTCCCTTCTACCTTATATATATTATATAGCTTGTGACTTTCTGTCCTACCTTACACATAGCATATGAATTTCCCTCCTACCTTATATTAATAAATAGGTGCACTCCTCATTTGCAGCATTGCTTTCCAACTGATTGGTTTCCCTGATTATGAGTGAAGAGTTCATCTGAAATGTTGGGTTTAAAATCTCTTATGCAGTAAAATCCAATAATCACATAAGCAATATGTACACTTGCAGATATCTGCATTCTAATATAATTATAGCCTATTGCAAGCCATTTTCCCTTTTTGCCATGAATCTTTTAGTTTGGAAACAATGTTCGTTGCTTGTTTATTCAGCAATCCTACCTCTTGAATAGAAAACCAATTTATTTGATGCAAAAAACTCTTTTCACTGAACTTGATACACTTGAAAACTTATGTACATTCATGGGTTTGGGTTTCCTTTTCAATTATTAATGCTATTGGTGTAGAAAAGATAAAACTTAGCATTGTCTTGGGTATTTAGATCCACCCGACTGTCATGAATGAAACAAGGTTGTAAGATTTAATTTTGTTTGATCCACTCATACACATTGGGCTTAATCAAACTTTGGTTTTGGATACGATTAACCATATCACAACCCTCGATTTTTTTTTCTTTTCCCCGTAGATGATAAAGAATTTGTTTGAGTAAAACTTAGCTAGGAAGTTGGTGACAAGGTAGACATCTGAACTGGAAATATAGCCCGTGACTTTCCCTCCTACCTTATATTAATAAATAGGTGCACTCCTCATTTGCAGCATTGCTTTCCAACTGATTGGTTTCCCTGATTATGAGTGAAGAGTTCATCTGAAACCTTGGGTTTAAAATCTCTTATGCAGTAAAATCCAATAATCACATAAGCAATATGTACACCTGTTGATATCTACATTCTAATATAATTATAGCCTATTGCAAGCCATTTTCCCTTTTTGCCATGAATCTTTTAGTTTGGAAACAATGTTCGTTGCTTTTTTATTCAGCAATCCTAACTCTTGAATAGAAAACCAATTTATTTGATGCAAAAAACTCTTTTCACTGAACTTGATACACTTGAAAACTTATGTACATTCATGGGTTTGGGTTTCCTTTTCAATTATTAATGCTATTGGTGTAGAAAAGATAAAACTTAGCATTGTCTTGGGTATTTAGATCCACCCGACTGTCATGAATGAAACAAGGTTGTAAGATTTAATTTTGTTTTATCCACTCATACACATTGGGCTTAATCAAACTTTGGTTTTGGATATGATTAACCATATCACAAGATAAACTCCTTTTCTTTCCAAGAAAATCCTCACAAGATTCTCCCCCTCTTCCCTAGAATATCTTGATGGAAGGCAGCTCAACAACTAGCTGCAATGGTGGTTGGTAACCTAGTCAGACTCAGCAGGACTTGAACCTCAGCCAGACTAGAACTGGAGACCTTACAGTGAACTCCACCTTGAAACAACCTATTTGAACTGATTGAGATAACCCATTGGGCTTCACAAGGTGAACCCTTTCCATATGGTCAAACCATATTGGTTGTCAAGTTCATTTACAAACTGAAAATGAAGCTGATGAAGACGATTATGACTCTAATCCAACCACAAAAGTTTTAATGCCAAGTCTACAAGATAATTTTTGTACACTAGATTGGGTTATGTATCATAGTGCTTTTGAAAATACGTTGTTGGAGATATTTTTATGTAGTTTGGTTGGTTGCTTTGTTAGAGTCACACCTCCATAATTTGCCTTGAATCTATGTTGAAGAAAATTTGTCAGTTTGAAGACTAAATTCGAAATTGCTCATAATGTTACTAGTGTTCAGTTATTTGGCTCATATTTTTTAGCTAACTTTGCTTCTCCATCTTTTTGTTTATGTCTTCTGACCAACTTGCTTGTTTGTCACAACCCTCGATTTTTTTTTCTTTTCCCCGTAGATGATAAAGAATTTGTTTGAGTAAAACTTAGCTAGGAACTTGGTGACAAGGTAGACATCTGAAATGGAAATACAATCTTCAACTGAAAGGTGGCCTATTTTGACATCATGAATTTATGCTTTAAATGCTCACAAGTTCATTAGATAAATGGATGCCAGCTCAACTTGTCCATTCCTCTTGTTAAATTAATATTGTTTTTAATCTAAAAAGATTAACAGTATGCATTGAAGATTCCAAATCAATTTTGTTTCTGAAGTTGTACAATCTCCTAGATACCAAAATGGTGCTTGGATAAAAAGTCTGTGATGGAAAGAAGCAGTTATAAATGGTGTCAGTTTCATTTTTGAACCCTTCTTGGGGGAAACACACTACTGTTTGAGATTGGTACAAATAAACCCTCTCTTATTTGTTTTGACATCATGTGATACATTTTAATTCCTAATAAAGTGATTTGCCTAAGGGCGCCTATCAAGTGTCACCCTTTCTTGTGTTTAGTTTTTTTTTTCCTTAGGTAGAAATATAAAGGGGTATAAAAAATGTAAATGAAAAAATGGATACATGCAATATATAGGGAAAATAGGGGTTTTTTAAAATCGGAAAGGCATATTGGGAGGGGGTTAAAAAAATTGATTTTGGGAGGTATTTTCCAATATTTTTTTAAAATAGGGGTATTGTTTCATATGCCACGAACGAACGTGCTATGGCATGGTTTCACTAAGTGAAGACCCCATGCTATGGCATGGTTTCCTTTGAATTCCAGCAATCCTATTATGAAATATAGTGATTTTGCCGTAGTTTCCCTTAGTCTTGTCATTATCAGAATCAAATTATACATATCATCTATGAGAGTGACGTGAGCTTGATGTATCTACCTTTAAATTTTGTATGCTAGATCACAAAAGGGAGTGATGTCCCACTTCTTCTCGTTGGCTATCTTCAACTGATTTTCTAGGGACCCCTTCTGCTCCACCAATTCTTCTACTTGGGTTGTCTATTCCTCAACATGTCGGCTTGATGTGGAGTCTCTTGACTCAAGTTGTGAGACTCTGGCTTGAAAATATTTCTTTTCTCCCTCCATTATTACAAAATGGACATTCATGGCCTCCTTTGCCATATCCAAAGTATGGTATTCTCTTAGGAGTCCTTCATTTTCGGAGAGCATGGCTTTGTATTTATTTCTTAACTATATCCCCTCTCCTCATGTCTTAACTCGACTATCCTTCAGTTTGAGCATTTTTTCTTTGTGGTGTTCTACATCTTCCATAAAACGATCAAAATTATCGGCATTGGCTTGCACAGTTGCTATATTCATGGAGGCCATGAACTTGGGGTCTTTGTGAGTACCCTCCATGATGGTATTTTCAGTCACTATGAACACATCAGTTTGCGTGCCCAGTTTTAGTCGCTTCTATGACCTTCTGGTGATGGTATTCCTTTTTTTATAAAAAACAATGGTATTTAAGCGATCCACTATGTGCTAATTAGATGGAGTAAATGGAGTAAGACCAATTACTATAAAAGGAGTGTGGTCTCCTATGATCGTTCCACCTGATGAAGCGGGAGGTTCGAGGTCCACTGGATCATTTTTGGATGCTTCCCTGGTCCTTTCCTCTTCTTCTTTCTTCATTTGTTCTCTAGCTGCTTCCTCGGCTTCCTTTTGTTCTCTTTCTTATTCTTCTTTATTTAATCTCTCCACTTCTTGTCACTTCAAGGATTCTTCAGCTTCTCTTTTATCTTATTCCTCTCTCTATTTTTTCTTTGCCTCGGCCTATTGTAACTTTAAGGACTCCTCTTTTTTTTCTACAGCTTGAGTCTATGCTGCGATGCTATTGTATTTACTCCCCCTGGTGCCACCCTTCTTAATGAATTGCTTACTTAGGTTAGTTAGATTGTTATCACTTCTCTACACCTCTTCATCCTTTCTAAATAAATATGAGTACTCATAATGTGTCTTTATGGGCAATGTTCTGCGACCTTTCCTTGGATATCATTTCTCTAAAACTTTTCTCTCCAAAGTGGAAAGTCTCCGGGTATTTCATAAAATCAAAGGAACCTTTTACCTTAGAGAACTTGTATCCTTCGATGCATAAATGAAATGGAGGAAAGGTTACCTTTTTCATATCATGCAAGAAATTGTCGATTCCATTAAGAACACCTACCTTGCTACCTCTTTCTGGACTATATAGTCAGTGGCGTACTTTGGAAGTAGGGATGGAGGATTGGAGCATCCATACATTCTAAGGTAAGTTCCTTCCTTCGAGAAATAGTAGTCTCCATACTGGTTGATCACCTCCATAACATTGTCTGATAGGAAGTTTGATTTTTTTAGGAAAATTAACTCGTAAAGAGGCATCAGAAATTGTTCACAAATGAGTTTGTAAAAACCGACATACTTATGTGCCCAAATAATTTGATAAGAAACATAAAAAAAGAGTCTCGGTCTATGTCCAAATGCACCCCAACTTGGAAAATAGGTGCCTGCACAAAATATAGTCAATAACACCAAATCATACCTCTTCTGGGTTATACCTCCTTGTGCGAATGCCACATAGGATGACAGGATGTCTGACATAATTACTTCCCAGTTAAAAATTATGCCTTCAAAGGCTATATAATAAATTAGAGGAACCCAATTCATGTTATACACAGTGCCATTAGCTTGACCAAAAATATTGTTCAACATCAAATCTATTATCCTTAGTGGGGGTCATAGGCTTTGGGAATCATACTCCCCACTTGATTTTGGGCACAACTGTTACCTTGGCACTATAATTTTCTTTGTGCATTCCAAGGGATCAATATTCACCCCTTTGATCCAGTCATTGTTCATCATAACCTATGCATGGGGTAGCTTGTAGGCCAATTGTATGTAAGTTGGAGTAAATGAAGCAAAATATTCCCCTTTAATGTTAGAAATAATCCTTGAGGTTGGATTTAACTGAGGCAGGATACAACCAATAACCTCTGAGCAAGGAAAAATATCCGAGCATGTAGAAGCTTTAGTGATGCCTGAATTTGTTATGTTCTCATAGAGGAACATTTCGTCGAGGCCAGTGTCTGGGATATTCTGATCTCTGATCATTTGATATAGCTCTCCCCATTTGAATTATGGAGCAACTCCTATGATAGCCTTAGTATCCTCGAATTTAATTTGTCCTACAGATGATCTCCACATATGAATCAACCTCACTTGCGTTTGCCTTCCTTTTACCACCGTTTTTAGGCATTGTATGAATTCGTTGTTTTCAAGTCTATATTTCTGAAGGTAATACTGCATGGTGACAATAGAACCTGTGACATGAGCATAGTGAGAAATTTATTAGTAATACCATAGTTTCTTTGAATAATCAAATGCATCATCTTACTCAGGTATCCTATATTGGAAAGAAAAAATACTACATGTATAATCTACCTTAGAAACAACCCATATTGGACCTCAAAAATGGAGAATGCAATCATTGTCCAGAGTTAGAACAGAGAAGAGAACCATAGTTACCAATCCATTGCTAGTTATGCAGAGTGTAGTTGTGTAAGATGGAGAGCAGTGTTCCATTCAAAGTTAATTGATCATGCAGTGTAAAAAAAAGACACGCAATTAAAAAGTTCAAATAAACCTATCATCACATATGCATATGTTGTTGTGTGAGTTACAAACTTGTTTATATTCTCTATCAAAATTCAATAGGCATCTCTTCCAATTCTCCTTCCTTGTTTTAAAACAACAATAACTTACCAAAACAATGTTGTAAGTAAGCACCTTACTATTTTTTCTATTGTGCATTTTACTTGAAAGTTTATTAATGTTTGTTTATTTTATACAGTTCAACGGAGTTCACAAGCTTGATTCCCAACCTATTGTTTATCAAATTTAAACCTATCGATGAAAAAGGGTTCCTACTCACGACTTTATTTAAAAATGAAGGTGTGCAAAGAAACTAGGTGAAAAACATTATGCGTTGCAATAACTCAATTTTAAATATTGTAATCCTCTTAGTTTCATAAAATAAATCCGAGCAATTTTTTATGTAATGCTCCCAATAGCCCTTTTATTCTGTTGAGTTTAATGGGTGTGTGTCGTTGTGATATGAAAAGTAAAAATCATAAGCATGCGCAATAACTGTATTGACAAATGTCCTCCTCATGAGAAGAGAGGTTTAGGCATAAATTGAAAACCCCAAAATCATGACAACGAAGATGGGATAAGTAATTTTGGATTGGGCAGGTACTTTCAGTATGTCCTGGAATCAACGCGAAGTAAGGTATAAGAATCTACTCATAATGAATGAGTATGTTAGAGCTTTGATAAACCAACTCAGGAAACAAATTCTCCCTAAGAAACTCGAACCAAAAAATAGTTCCCAGGTGAGCTAGCCATGAGGAAAAAGAACAAACTACAGGAAAAAACTCCATGAAAGATGGGCTAAACCCTATGAGTGTAGAGGCTTGAAATGAATGCCTCTTGGAAAAACCCTTTTATCCCCTAAAGAGGTTCGGTTTTCTACCGACTAGGGAGCGAAGAAGACCGTGAATCCAAGATAAACTCAAAAACAAGTGTAATGGATTTTAGGGTTATGTAAATCCCATACAAGTTTAACCTAAATTATGACAATGGCATCGTAGAAAAACATTCTACTAGTTATGGAGGCTGTAGATAGGAGAAAGTGGGAAAAGTCCTAACTAAAAATGGATAAATCTATGATACGACTACTCAAGCTTCCATTATATATCTAAAAAAAATCAATATTTAGAAAAACAAACTACAAGAGTACAAAAGGCAATATGCCTACATGTCAACTGTTGAATGGACGCATGTTGGGTTGAATGCAGTGGCTCTAGACGTCTTTCCTTGGTTGGATTGTTTCATAAACATCATTTTCATGTAATAGAAAACAAATTACCTCACCCGCTTATATAGAAAAAATAACAAAACTATTATTAATGTGGTCGCTGGGTCATTTAATGTGGTAGTTGGGAAAAATTAATATGGTGGTTGTCACAACGCCATTTGCGTGAACTCAGTGAATTGATGTGAAATAAAAAGTAACGATGACAATGTTGGTAATGTTCTTGGAAAACCCTCTGACACTATCGGTGACACTTCACCTTCTCTCGCGACGGTTTCGATAGGAAACATTGAGTCTCCGCCGATTGTGTCGACGAAAACTCGCCTAATTCCTCTGATTGAATTTGTCAACGTTCAATCCATCGGCTATTTTACTTTGGACACGACCATATCGATGAAAAACATCAAGTTTCTCCCAAAAACTTGGCAACTTTTAACATCGACAACATTCGTTGATCTCTTCGATCGTTTCGGTAGTGATTGATGAGTCACTCCCAACAGTGTCGGGGAGTTTCGTCGAGTTATGTTGAAATGATGTTTTGCAAAAAAATTCGTTTTCCCAAGCTGACCTTGTTGGAGAGATAGAGTTCCTACGACACGCCAGATAGACTAAACAAGTTACTCCTATTTGTCGACGAAAAAATGTGAGTTTTAACTAAGCCAAAACTTCTTTGTTCAAATTTTGGAGAAAATCCTATGTGTGTAGGATGGAATCCCTTGAGCTGGAAAACTAGTCTAAGTAAGCTTAAAAAAACAAAAATATAAGGAGGGGCCCTAAAATATAAAAATTTTGGGGAAGCAGTTGCAGCAACAACAACTGGCGACTAGCTAGTGAACATAGATCTTTGAAAAAACTATCTTTGGAAAATAAGACTAGTACATGGTACCAGATTGTGAATATACATCAATTTATTGAAAACATCCCTTGAGATAATTTAAAATACTAGACTTATCCAGGGATGTATGTGCATCACATTGATTATCAAATTTTGGGAGTAGGGTAACCAGGACTGGGAGTCTTGATATATCTCCTGGGGCCAAAATATGAATTTCATTTTTCCTTTGTCTTTTCATTTCCACTAGATATGACTCCATAAGGTTGTAACAAGTTTATACAAATGTATTAGTTTGTTCCTCATTCCCATGTTATCATCATTCTTTTGATTCTTTCTTTTTTAATGACATTTTTCTTTTGAGTCTTCCTTGATTGCTTCTTCCACTTTGAGAATTTGATATGGGTTCTTCCATTAATAATGTCCTTTTGTGTGAGTGATAAACTTGTTTCAAGCTCACGGACGGAGAAGAACCTTCCTGGAATTTGTTGTTTAAGCAATATTTTGGATCTGATTGTTTATTTCTTCAGCATTAGTTCTTTGATGGAGACTGTATGTCTCAGAATATTTCCTCTTTAATATAAGCCTTTTGGATTTTGATTTGTAGCATGGTATTATTTTTAATGTCATACATCCATTAGATTTCCTGTTCACACAAAACCTGTCGACAGGGGTTCGCTCTCTGTCGACACCCAAACCACCGTGATCTCCCTGATCACTATCCCAAACAAGTTTTACCCCATCTGGTAACACCTGTAGAGAAAATGAATTCTCACCCGAGATGTTAGAGGGAGAGTTGTCGCAACCAAGTTTCCATAGTATGAAGGAGGACAGTGCGTATACTTATCAACTTAACGCAACATTATTCAACATATCGAATAGTTAAGACTTATGCATTAACAAAATCATGTCATCATTTAGTGGATCAAATCAACATACTTAGATCGCAACAGATACATTGAGCATAAATATATCTAACAGTATATCATCATTCATAGCAGAGAGACAACACACCATTCATAGATACACATTGCATTCACATTAGGATCACAGAAAACAAGAAAATAGGAAAAGACATAATGATTCTTCTCAATCTCTGTCATGTCATATTAACCTTCGCAGCAAAATAAAGATTCTCCAAAACAGTTCTTCAGCTCACATACACATATTCAAAAAGTTCCCAATAGAGAAAACTAAGAAGATGCGCAAGGAGCCAGCCAAAGAAGGCTTAACACTTTCAATTCTACATCTATTTATAGGCTTGTGCATTTACATTCGTGGTCCACGTAACTAATTTCCTAACTACTTCTTAACAGAATATACAAAATAATGACCACAATCCACATAATGCGGTCCAAGTCTACAAAATATGACCAAAATACATAAAATATTGTAAATCTGACTTGCGTGCCTTTTTTCACCTTGTGCCGCATATTTGACCTCTTGCAGCATCTGTGATGCTATGCAGCTAACTTACCCCAAAACTGTCTTCCAACACTTTCTTCCTTTTCGTGGGTCTATCATGATAGAGTTCCTAAGACAGATATTAGTGTGAGAATGGATGGAGCTCAAAGATACTACTCTAGAACTCATGAGTCTTAGTTATTTTACAAGGTTTATAATGAATCCAATGTGGACTTGAAATTAGCTACCCTTTCTACAGTCTATTAATAATTAAAGAATATCATATTTGATCAAATTTCATTACACATGTTTTCTCATAAGTAGTTCCTGACTTTCAAAGACCTTTGAGATTATTCAGATTCTTGTATTTCCAAGCATCAAATATTGAGCTGGTTTATTATAAGCAAATAACAAAAAAATATATGAACCAAACTAAATTAGAAAAGAAAACAAAGGTTTTTATTTATGTACAAAAGTGCTCCAAACTCCTAGGTAAAGTACTATTTGAGAACAAGGTCGTTTACAGGAATATGTTCTTCCTGTTTGTAAATCTTGCAATTTGTAAGTTGAGAGGCAAGCTTCTCTGCAATTTGATAGGGGCCAACCTATAGATGTTGAAATTTCGTTTGTTTTCTCTTCTCGTCATGTGGGTGATCCCTCTTTAAGATTAAGTCTCCTCTTTCAAAGTTCCCCTTCCCAGATTTTCATTTGTCAAACCATCTCTTGAAAATGTCCCGATGTTGGTTGAATCTATATTTGGAATTTTGTCTCAGTTCTTCAAGTTTCAATAGAGTATTAATTTGTGCTTTTAATATTTCATCATCGGATCCTCATGAGGTTTGAGCTAATTGCAAGGATGGGAGAATAATGTTTGGGGGTAAAGTGGCTTCCTTCCCATAGACCAGAGTATAGGGAGAAACTCCCAAGGAATTATTTGAGGTGACTCTATCTTCCCATGGCACATTAGGAAGGGTTATATGCCAGTTTATTTGACTCTCAGTAACAGTTTTCTTCAAAATTCAAATGAGATTTTTATTCGTTGATTCTACTAACCCATTTCCCTGTGGATAGTAATTTTCCGAAGAATGCAATTGTATTCCTTTTTCACAAGAAAATTCAGTTATTTTGATAGATAAGAAATAAGATGCATTATCAACAACAAGATAAATTGGAACCCCAAACCTGATCATGATATTCTCATGCAAGAAGTTGATGACAACATCTTCATTTATTTTGTGCAAAGGAACTACTTCCCGCCATCATGTAAAATAGTCTGTAGTCATGAGGATATACCGATGTTGTAGTGAATAGTTGGGGTTAATTTCTCCAATAATATCTATTCCCCATTGTTCAAATGGTTCTGAAATAATAACAGGTCGTAATGGTCCTTCTTCTTTTGACAATACGCCACCACTCTTTTAGCATACATCACACTTTCTTGTGTAAGCATGAGCATATTTAAATAAACTTGTCCAATAGTACCCATCTCTGAGTATCTTATGAGTAGTGGTATCTCTAAAGAAATGTCCTTTCGTAGGACCGTCGTGCAATTATTTGACTACTTTAGATGCATCTTCTTTCTCAATAAATCTAAGAAATAATCTATCGTAGTTCTTCCTGAAAAGTATTCCATTAATTATCTGATAAGAGGATGAATTCACTAGAAGTGCCCTTCTCTGCTTGGAGTTCCAATGTTTCGGTAGATGTCCTTGTGGAAGATAATGAACTAAATATCTGTACAATGAATCAGTAGTAGTGAAAATAGGACATACCTGAATTAAGTTTAACTCTATTTCGTTCTCCAAATCATAACCTTCATTAGCATGAATTTCCGCAAGCAACTTGCACAACCCTTGAAATTTGATGATAGTAGCCCTCTTGAATTCCAAATCATATTCTTGTAGTGTTGTCACCCAATTTTCTCTTCGCTCACCCAATTCTTTCTGTACAAAAAGAGACTTGACATCTGGAAGAGGAACGATAACCTTTGTTCTATTTTTCAAAATATAAGTCCTGAATTGTTTTACTGCTTTGAATACTGCATATGCCCGTTTGTCTACATGTGGGTATTTTAATTCATCCCCTTATAATCCATTTCTCATAACTAATATTGGATATTGATCTCCCAACTCTCCTTTCTGAGTGAGCACTGTTGCGATAGAGTTATCTAAAGAAAAGGTGTATAGAATAAAATCCTTTTGAAAATATAGAATCCTTAAAGAAGGAACATGAGCTATTGTTTCTTTTATGTCTTTAAAAGAGAGCTTCTCAATATCAGTCCACCTGAACTGTTCACTTTGCTTCACCATTTACTACAAAGGTTTTACAATTTGTACGAAAAGAGGTACAAACCTTCAAACAAAATTTATTGTGCCCATAAATGATTGCATAGATTTTTTATTATGGGGCATGGGAATCTGAGTTATAGCCTCAAATATCTCTGGTTATATTGAGATTCCCTTCTTTGATATGATGTGACCTAACAATTTTCCTTTAAGAACCGCAAAAATACTTTTTTTTGGATTCAAGGATATGCCATATTTACTACAGTGGTCAAAAATCTATTTTAGGTGAAAAGCGTGGTCTTCTCTTTTCTTCAAGAAAACGGTTACATCATCTAAGTATACCACTACAAACTAGTCGATTAATCCTCTGAATGCAATGTCCATGGCCCTTTGAAATGTGGCTCCAACATTTATGAGTCCAAAATGCATTCTCCTATATGCGAATGTTCCCCACTTTGTATAGACTGTAGTCTTAAGTCGATCTTGTTCGCCCATTAAAACTTGATTATATCTTGAAAATCCATCTAAAAGGGAGAACAATTCTGAGCTTGATACCATTTGTAGGATTTTCTCCAATGGTGGAATTGGATAGTTATCTTTGTCTGAGTCTTTATTTTAAATTTCGGAAATCCACACACAACCTTATTTCTCTTGAATTTTTTCTCACCGGAACTATATTTGATATCCATTCAGAGTGTTGAACCCTGAAGATAATCTTTCCATCTAGTAGCTTCTTTACCTTGTTTTGGATCAGGGGCTCTAACTTCGAATGCATTTTCCTAAGTTGCTGTTGAAATGGTTTTCTGCTTGTCTTAATAGGAATTATATGTTGAATGATGTGTGTATCATATGTTTTTAGATCTTCGAATGTCTAGGTCAATATATCTTTATATTGTTGAAACAATTTAATGAACCTGCATCTTTCTTAAGGCGAGCAACATTTTCCCAAATTTACATACTTGGGCTCAGCTTCTGTTCCTAAATTTACCAGCTCATATTGCATTGATGAACTATTGGTTTTAACGTTGGCTAGTTTTCTGAATTTGTTTATAGATCAAACACTTCTTCAAGCATTCTTACTTCTTTAGGCATGGAATTTCCTTTGAACATATCTCCATTTTGTAAATTTTCTTGATGTTCTTCATCATCAATCACAGATTCTTTGAAAACTTCCTCATTGGCCAAGCAATTAATGATTTTCTAATCATCATCGAACACCCTGAGATTTGTGATATTGTTAGGTAACAATGGCCTGAAAATCAATTCAATAGAACACTTAATATTAGTTGGCACTAACCTAGAGGTAGAAGTAGCTAATAAATCAATTGAAACTTTTTGTAATCTAGGAATTTCATTTATATTAAAATCATTCAAGTGACATATCAAATTCCCTACTTCAGCTTGGTACCCTTTAAGGTGCGGCGATAAACAATAAATGGTGTCCCTTATTTGTACACTCAAACTCTAGTCTACAACAAAGAAACTGTTTATTCTTTTCAAGATCAATAAGGACACAACTTGCTCCTGATTCCTCTTGTGTTTTAGAACCGTCAAAATACAAAATTTAAAATCTATATTCTAAATCTATTTGGTTAGCATCATTTCCTATATTAGTAACTATATTTACTATGTTACAATCAATGTCATCATCCCATGAGAATCGAAGGAGATAGGGCTGGGTATCTAATTCTTAACTGACTTCTTCATCTTGGTAATTCCTTGGTTCAATCTCTAAAAAATAATTTCCTAAAACTGAAGATGACAAATTCACCGGTTCTTCTTTTCTTCCAACTTAATCATATTCTTCTTCGTATGCGGTTCTCTCAGTATCTTAATCTAATTTTGACTATTTTGGTAGGGTAGCCACATGTGATACCAATCAGTAGCAAAGTAACCATTAAGTTTTGTAGACCAGCCCCTGCTCAATATCATACCATAAGACTCAAGTATATCTACCACCATGATGTCTATGAATTGACACACTCTAGGATCTACAAAGAGTCTAAATAATACATATTTCATCCCCCTTATAGCCTTAACAACAGACCTATCCAATTGAATTATATGAGAGGGGGATGGTGTTGGTTAGCCATTAATATTCTTACAAATAGAAAGTGGCATAACATTGGACGAGGCTCCACAATCTACCAAACAGTTATGAACATTATGATTGAAAAGTTTAAATGTTAACAGAAAAAGGCAAAGTCTGATATTTTGACTTGCCACCAATGCTTGCTTCGTTAATCTTAGCATCTGATTCGATGGCTTCTAAAGTACTACTTGGTTGTGGATCAAAGGATTCCAATAGTTTATTTCTTTGTCGAGGCGAATTACTTAATTCAAATAAAGAAATATTCGTTTTAGTTTTGTTAATGTCTTTCATGATATCATATCCCATGTTATACTCTTTAGTATTTTATTTTTTTGTTTGCTACAGTTTTCATTGATTTATTAATTATTGGGCTAGTTTCTTTTATGTTTTCTGGCTTAACCTTTTGTTGCATTCGAGTAGTGCTGATAATTTTCTTCATGGTTTCCTTTATTTTTTTTGTTTTAGGCAGCACTAAGCTTTGATCCACCACTGGTCCTATACTCCTTGTTGTAACATTCACTGATGATACTTGGATTTCCTCATTCTGTTCTTACTCATGCAATCATAATGTGGTTTTCCAATCCCATAACACCATCATGGTCTCTTCAGTTGTTTCTTCATGTTCATTAGTTTGGTCTTCCTCTTCTTCTCGATCTACCAGCTGGGCATCTAATAATTGATTCATAACCAAAGTCATCAAATTTATTCACTGTGGACAACATTTTTCAGAATGATGTTCCTGATGAAAAGTACATAAATGATCCATGCCTACTTCATTAAAATTTTAAACAGCATAATTAATTAGAGGTAGTTGAGGTTGTCCAATTTCTTCCATTTTCTTGTAATAGGGCTTGAATGGATTTCTAGATAAACTAGCTCCCTTCTCTTTTTCTAAGTATACTATCTTCTTTGATAACTTTTGCACCATTTTGACCACATTTTCTAACTTATTTGAATGTTATTCTTTAGGCCTAGTTAACAACAAAGGTATATATTGTTGATGGAAAAGAGTTTCGGCAGTCAGAAGTAACTCATAAGTTTTCTCTGAAACTATTAGTAAGACTCACTTTTTTCCACCAAAACAATAGTGTCGAAAACGTTGGAATTAATTCATAAGTTCCACCAAAATGGTCGAAAGATTCTGCATATGTTGTCGACGGTAAAGAGCACTGACACATAAGAAGTAATTCATAAGTTTCCTCCAAGACCTTTAGAATGTATTGGCATTTGTTGCCAATGGAAAAGAGTGCCAAGTTTTTCGAAACATCTCGGACTTTTCTGCCAAAACGGTCGCATCGCCAGACTTTGGATAAAGGGTGTCAATATCGTCGATACAGTCGGTGTGACTGGATTTTTGTTGTCGATATGGTCGGAGAAAGTGCTTGCGATCGATTAGTAGTTATGGATATTATATTTATTCTCATATATGAAAACGATGGCTCCACATATTTTTATATGTTCAGATTTGCAAGTGAATAATGATAGTTAGATATTTTACAGATCTGCAACTTAAAATGATGGTTATATTATTTATAGGCTATGGATATTATATATATTCTCAGATCTGAAAACGATGGCTCTATATATTTTTATATGTTCATAAC
>LPNX011002141.1:20912-50820 GCA_001517045.1 Pseudotsuga menziesii | reverse complement strand
TATATATATATAAATGCAAAACAATAACTCTTCTATATGCCATATACTGTTGTTAATAATAAATCCGGATGGATCCATGAAATTGTATGTGTTTTCCTTTGTATATTCGCTTTGATATGGCATGTGTTGTTGATTTGTAATAGTTCTGGAGAGATCTGTAACTCTGTTTGAGCTTTTTCGAGGTGTACGTCCTGTTCTATCGTAACATTTTGATGGGTCTGTTTTGAGGATCATAACTGGAACTAATCTAGAATATGACTACATCGTTTGTACTTTATAAGCTATGGGTATGGAAATTTGTATTGCTTAATTGACCAACATCTTAATGGTTTATATTACTTGTTCATGTTCTTGGGTTGGGATGTGAGTACGTTTCATCCAAGTTACCTTTTCTTGAAGAGTTTATCCGGGGAGCCTACCTTAGTGGATTCATCGCCCAACTTGGGGGTGGCTTTATATAGATAAACATATGTCAAATAAATACTATGGTTGGGAGGAAATTCATAGACATTCTTTCAGTCACCCAAGCTTAATTAATATTAGAGAAGTATCCGTAGTGGTGAACTATTGTTTATGGAATTAATTTATCTTGTTTTCAAGTTTATTATGAAACTTATGTTCTTGGATTTATAAGCTGATATATAGTACTAATATGTATGTTGAGTCACATGGATTTAAGTGGTGGCTGCAGAAACTGTGTTCCAATGGTGAAAGGCATTGGGATAACACTCAAAAGACAAGTGTAGAGTAAATCAGTTGTATATGTGCATACTTTTAAAGTTAGTTCTTTTATCATCTAAAGCAAATATAGCCTTGATTGTTTGCTCCACTCAGCAGACTCTTACCTCATCTCTGACGGTTGCGCCGAGGAGATCAGGTATAAGATATGGTATCTTGATATGGAGGGTGTTAACCATAGTTAAAGGACATTGATAATTTGTAATTGCTATCTCATATAAAGGATCGTCATACAACTAATGTAACGGTTGTGTCTTATTATATTATTCAATAAAATTTGTTTATGTGATTTAGCATTAAAGTGATTGTATTTGGTATGTTGTAATCCTAAAACAATGGTTATTTTTAAGTAAACAATAAGTTTAATTTATTTTGTGTGCTTAAATGTTTTTAAAAAAATAAAATTTTATACTTCCCACGTCACGAAGCTATTTAGGTATTTGGGGTATGTTGTTGTTATATACGAGGTAAATTATCTTGTGTTAATGTGGAAAAAGAGAAATTTTTGTGTATTAATAATGTTTTTTAATTAGTATATATATTTCAGAATATATAAAGAAAATTATGCTTATGCACATGTTATCTTAGTTTGATATGAATATTTATGTTGCAAAACAAAGTGGAATAATTAAAGGTACTTGAGGACAAGTACCACCATACTGGAGGTATGGATATAAAGATTATATATTATAGGTTATGTACCATGGGGTACAAATACATAGAGGATTTTATTTTAGATTATACATTTTATATGATTTCTATGATTGACAAATGTCATGTAGTTGCAAGGATACAATGTTATTATCATGAGGTAAAACATTCAAAGAAAAGCTAAATCATATAGGGTTGTTATAAAAGATAGAAAAATGAAAGTGCATGAAATATATACGTATGTCATGTGCCACTGACAGATGATGCAGGTGCATATTGAGAGCGAGACTAAGCTCTAAGGGGTTGTTATGAAAGAAGCAACAATAATATGTTGCAAAAGGGAATGTGCTTCTTTTGCTCTGAAAAATTTATGTTATGCACATGTTTATGATAAATGTCGGAAATAGCTTGTTATACTTGATACAAGAACATGTGAGGAAGACAACAAAACTTTGAATATATTGAAATAAATGCAAAGGAAAGCAAAGATAGATGAGTCTCAATAATTCCAAGGACAATTGTACATTGAAGACAAAAGCCTAAATGACACCAACACCGAGGGGAGTATGTAACATCCCCGGTAAACTGCATTTCTTTTAGGATTAATATCAATTTATATTAATTAAAACTAGAATTTAACCTACCTTGTAACCGTCTTGAAGAGAAGTCAGGTTTACCAGCTCTCCTCATCGAGCGGGGAATAAAGCTCACTTCTTCTTGACGAAGTAAAGATGGAGTTTAGGAAAAGCGTAACTGGTTTTATGTGAATCTTTTCCTCATCATTCCATTGAGGGAATCCTTCTTGCTATAATGTGCAAAACCTGAGCTCAGTGACTGGTCTGGCGCGCATCATCTATAACTCTGTGTTTTTATTACTAGTAATAATACAACAACATAATTCGGCAGAGCTTCCTATTGACTAGACATAATTCTCCTTGTAAAGGGAGGCCTCGTTATGTTTGACAAATTGTTTTGGTGGTGGCTTTATCATTGCTGCTACTGTGCGCGGGCATGGGAGCGGTGGAACTGCTTTATTTCTAGCTTATTTCCTATGTGTCCATGCTTTTGAGGCAACGACACCATCGATCATCGGAGGAGAACGACAAGGTTGCCAAGCGGCAGGGCCTCTCGACGCTCGAGCTGCATCTGATGCCCATCATCGAAAGCCGTGAAGAAGGCATCAACACTGGGTGCGTGATGTGTCTCAACGGTTTCCAGATTGGAGAACAATGTCGATAAGAAAGTAAAAAGTGTTTTACTAAATAAAGATAAAGATTTATTAGTTAAAATATTATGTAGGCTTATAAGTAATTCTATTCTATGCGTTTATTTAAATGAGCCTTAAAGACTTTATTTATAAAATACTTGAGAAAGTATAATTTAAATTATTTATGCTATGTGCATAGTGAAGAGTGGGGATTTTCATAGGTTTATTACATACTTTGATTTTTGGGTAGAGTAAGTTTTTTTTTCGGAAGAAAAAATTCCAGCCTTTGATATTCATATGAATCAAAAGACATCTTTGAAAATGTACATGAAATTTGACAATACAGTCCATCCCCCACCCAACATTGCATAAATAAAAGATACAGTAAACAGGACAGTCAGCCTATGTACGGAGGAGGAAGAACAAAGTCTGAATATTGCAGAATTTTTTCATCATCCTTGATAGACTCAGGTCAGCATTTCATAAAGGTCTGACATGTCCTGCAAACATACAATCCATGGAAACATAACATCTAGCATAATATCCCCCAAAACAGGCAACATGAAGGAAATACAAAATCATATCTAGTGCTGTATAAAAAACAGCCATCAAAAAAGAGTAAACTGGCCATCTCTCATGACCTTCCCATCCAAAGTTTCTGAGAAAAAACCAATTCCAACATCCAAATTTAGTGCCCTTTTTTATAGATCATCAGCTAGCATATTATGTTCCCGGAAAATATGATTGAAGGACACCGGTGGGGTAAGTTGTATCATAGTGATAATCTCATCGCACCAATGTTTCAAGGTGGGAGCATGTAGTGGAGAAAGTCTATTTACCCAATGTATGATCACCATGGAATCCCCATAGATCATCTGAATGGGCAGTCCCATTAAGTAGAAGACTTTGAGAACAGACCAAAGAGCTAACAGTTCAGCGCGTGTGTTGGTGCTCGTACCACAGCCCACAGAAAAACTGAAAAAATGGGTTTCACTGATATAGATCACAAACCCAGCTCCTCCCTTGTTTAATTGAGCTGCACCATCAAAGTATCCTACAGGAAAGGTGTGATGAAGCTTGGGACCAAACTGCCTGCTTTTTATGGTATATTGTGGCACAGGATAAAGGGCAAGGAAACTTTCAATCTTGGTGATGAGTAGGGTGGCCAATGGTTCTTTATCTTCAAAGATACAAGCATTACGGGAGAGCCACAGGTACCAATAAACAACAACAGGAGTATAAAGCAAAGACTCAGAAATGGCAAAAGTGTTAAACCAGTGGGATAGAAAAGATAGCACAGAGCTATGTGGAGAGTAGGTGAAGCCCATACTGGACGAGAGGTGGGTGAAAATTTTTGTCGAGAATGGACAACGTGAGAACAGATGGTCACAGGTTTCATAGTCTTTTTTACAGAAAATACATCTACTAGGACCACAGTAACCTCTAGATTGTAAATTGTCCCAGGTGAGTATTTTGTCCTTCGCCAACAGCCAAGTAAAACAGATAAGCTTCAGCGGTAATTTTAGGTTCCACAGCAAGGCCAATATTCGGTTTTGGTCCTCATATAAGTTTTTAGTAATCAAACTGTCATAGCCACGAGCCGCAGTAAGTGGCCCCACATAGTTGCCGAAGGTCCACAGCAGCGTATCAGACTCCTCATTTAGACAGATTCTATTAAATTCCAATCCTCTGATATATGATCTCCAAAGGGTACTCCAAACCTCGCATAAATCAAGCTCCTCAGCAGTAAGCCATTTACCTGTTGAGTGATTTATTGCCTGGTTCAATGTGCAGATCCCATAGTCCTCAAGATAAGTTCTCAGCTCAACCGATAGGATATAGGAACCTCCCAATCCCACAATAGGGTCTGCCCCAATCCGTATCGCCGATCCATCGCCCACTTGCAAGATTAAACCCTTTCCAATCCAAGGCAGGGAGTTTATAAAGCCTTTCCAAATTAATGAAACATTCCAGTATCTGAAATCTTTATTTCTGTACCAAGTATGTAATGACAAATTTTTCATATATTTAGCCTTTAGGAGCTTATTCCAGATGCCTGGATGATTCATAGCGAACCAGAATGTCTTCATCCTGAGTGATAAACAGAAGAGGGGAATATTTTTGATACCCCAACCCCCCTGAGCTAAGGGATGAGCCAGTATATGCCAATCAATCAGGTGGTATCTTTTTTTCATGGCCGAAGACCCCCAGAGGAAAGAAAAGATAAGTTTCCTAAGCTTATCCAGAATGGATGTGGGGATAGGAAATAGTGAACACCAGTATACCGGCAGGCTAGAGAGAACAGAGCGAACCAATACCAATCGCCCACCGAGAGATAAGAGCCGGTTGGACCAATGATTTATGCGGGTCTCAAATCGAGTGATGAGCCAAAACCAATCTTTGATGAGATAGCCCGAAGGTTTCAGGTTGAAACCAAGGTAAGTGAATCCTAGATCAAGATGAGCAAAACTGTATGGCATAATACCAGAAATTCTCCCCAATAAAGCCTCATCCATATCAAAATGTAAGAAACAGGACTTGTTTATATTGATCTTCATTCCTGAAGCTTCACAAAAAGTTTCAAGAATAACCTTAAAAGCAACCCAGTCCTCAAAAGTGCCTTCCCCGAAAAGAATCACATCATCCACAAAGAGTAAGTGGGTGAGGGAGAGATCAGCCGATATCTTAATACCCTTGATAACACCATTTTTTTTAGCATCTTCATTGAGCAGACTAAGTCCTTCAATGACCAGAATGAATAGAAGCGGGGAAAGGGGGCATCCCTGCCTGATGCCCCTAGTAGCAGGAAAGAAAGAGGAGGGGGTCCCATTTACGAGGACAGCGAAATTTGCTGATGTGATACATCCCATTATCCAGTTAACTCCCACCAGAGGGACCCCAATCTGTATAAGAATCAGCCTGATGAATGTCCAATTCACCCGGTCAAAAGCCTTAGTCAAGTCCAGCTTAAGGATGAGAGCCGATTTCTTCCTCAACTTAACAGTGTGTAGGACCTCCTGAGTAATGGCTACAGGCGCATGAATAAGATGGTTCTTCAAGAAACCAAACTACTGGGGAGAGATAGAAGAGTCCAAAAAGGGCTTGAGTCTCAGAGCCGCCACTTTTGAAATCAGTTTGTAGCATAGATTGCATAAGGAGATAGGCCGAAAATATCCAAAGTTTAATGGGTGATCAACTTTGGGAATAAGGGCAATAAAAGTAGAATTTATAGCCGACGATACCTTTCCAAGGATACGAGAGGCTTCCACCAGGTTAACCAGAGAAGGTCCCAACAAATCCAGAAAGTATAAATAAAACTCAACCGTCCAACCGTCAGGACCAGGGGCCTTGTCCTTTTTAAAAGTCTTCAAAGCACCCTCAATTTCAGCAAGGGTAACAGGACAAGTAAAGGCAGAGTGTTCCTCCTCGGAGATAAAGGAAGGAAAGAGTCTAATGACTTTCAGTTGTGCACTGAGATTGGTCAAACCATCATCGGCAAATATATCTTTAAAATGGCTCACCCCAAGAGCCTTTATGCCTTGGTCATCCGATATCCAGTCACCATTTACGTCTTGAAGACTCCAGATGGAATTCTGATTTTTCCAGGCATAAGCCACAGCATGAAAGAATTTGGTGTTGGCATCCCCGGTATGAGCCCACGTGATCCTACTTTGAAGTCTGGCCGAATTCACTTCATGTTCCAATAGATTTTGATATTCTGCTCTTAGAGAATTTAATCTGATTTGAGAATCCTGGGCTAATATCACTGAATGAGACATATTGAGAATGGAATTTATATCCTCCTCCAATTGAATAGTACGAGCCTTTTGCCTCAGATTCTCAGCCCTGGTCCATACTCTTACCTTCTCTTTTAACTGGCGTAGCTGGGAAGAGAAAATGTGCATATCATCCAAAGAATTGTTCATGGGTAAGGTAGACCAGGATTGATGAATCAGTAGATCAAAACCTGCATTACCAAGCCAGGTATGATTAAATTTATAAGGGTAAAGACAAGAACCCTGAGGGACACCCCATTCAAGTATAACAGGGAAATGATCCGAAATACCACATCTTTGGGCCCACACACGATATCGAGGAAGACAGCCAATGAGCTGTTCAGAAAGTAAATAACAGTCCAATCTTTTAGATATACCCTCCACACCCGCCCTCCCATTACGCCACGTAGGACCAGCAGATGGAGGAGCAATATCCACAAGGTGGTGAGCAGAGAACAGAGAGGTGAGGTAGGGGCCCAAAGGATCAGGTAAGGCTTTTTCCCCCCAAATTTCAGAGGCACTTAGAGTAAAATTTAGGTCCCCAGCAAGGATAAGATTCGGTAAAGAGAGGATTCCCCCGGAGGCCACCGCATTCCAAAAGGTTTCCCGATGTAAGTATGGACCGGGTAGAGTAAGTTATGAAGAGTGTTTCCCTTTGGATTATATTTTTATTTTTTTTCTTTCATGATTATATACAAATGATTACATTGATAAGGATTAGCCTTAACATCAAAAGCTTTAATGTTTGTGGAACTTCACCATTTATTGGTTAAAGTGTCAAATTTGATAACTAAAGACTAAGTTTATCTTCTCCTTTAGAAGAGATAGTAAGGCTAATGAGTTTATATTTATAAATTATTTACAATTTTCTTCTTGAATACTTAACTTGGAATAATTTGAAATTCTAATAAGTGATATTTTGACCATGATTAAAAGAAAAATACTTTGCAATAGGGATGCATAGTATTTTGAAAGTGTTCGAATTTGAGAAAGTGGAAATTTAATTGCAGTACTTACAGTGCAATTTTGTAACCTTTGTTGAATAATTTAATAGAAATATTAACATTTTGGTGGGCGTAGCCCCTAGTTAGGGGTGAACCACGTATATGGGTGTCTCCCTCTCTTGCTTTTGCTTTATTTCTGCTTAGTGACCCAAGTTAATGCTCCACAAGTATGTGATGTTTAACGAGTACCCACTTTCTTATCTGTATATACTAAGTGGACTATGAATCATAGTTTGTTTCTCACATGAAGCATATAGTTATTTAAGTTATAGGAAAAAATAATAATAGTATTGTGATAACATGAATAAATGATTGAAAACATATATAAGTGTTGTTAGTAATACCGTGTAAGAATCTCTTACATTAATCATAAATTTACTTTCATCTCTAATTAAGGGGGAATGCACATGACTTGTAATGTCATTTTTTTGTTGTTAAAATGAAATGGTTTAAAAAAAATTGCCCCATCTTCCGAAATGGTAAAGAGGAGATTGGGTTGATTTACTCCTAAAATCAAAGGAAGACACCTATAACTAATCTTCAAAGTCATGATGTTGGATATTCCCATTTTCTTAATAAGTGGAAATGAGTGAATTAATTTATTTTTATTTCTTCTTAAGTCAAGTTCTCCCCTAATGCAATCTCGGTTCTTCCAACTCTTGATATGGCCATTAGTTTTGTGAGAATCATAACTTTACTTCTTAATTACTAAGTCCATTTCTTAAGGGGTTATGCTTTTACATCTTAAACAACTTGATATGAGTGGTTTATATATACTTGCTCTATATGATTAAAGATGTTCTAAATATTCTTGGTATATGTACTTTCTGACCATTTTAAACATGGTGCATAACATTTCTGGCAATGCTAAAGCTACATTTATTTTTCCTAGGCATATGAGAACACTCTTTGATTATCTTAATGAGAAAAATTGAGATGGGTGGCCACATATATTGTCAGAAAAGCTAAAAATGCATGTAAAATTCATTGCATACGAGTGTGAATTAACAATGTTTGTCATGTTTTTTGTGTGTTTTTGGAGTCAAAATATTAGACGAATGGCATGTAAATCCCATTGATCCTCCTTTTTGACACATGTTATGTAGGTGTGTGTGTGAAATTATAATGGAATATGTATTTATTTTTCCACATGTATGGTTGAGAAAATTCAAAATCCATGTAAACTTTCTTGCGTAAGAGTGTGAATTAACACTTTTTACCATCTTACTGAACAAAATTGTTATATGTAGTTAAATATATTTTTCTAACTACTTGAAATGTAATATATAAGTAAAATAAAGTGCAGTGTATATGAGTGTGAAAAAAACACTATTTTATCATTTATGTGTAAAACTAGATTCATTAAAACAATGTTTTATCATTTTCTGTATAAATAAATTTATCTTTTAGAGATTCAAAATTTATTTATACATAAATTTATAAAGCATATATAAATGATTACTCACATACACAGATTTCTCATTATGATTATTTCTCTTTTATGATTATTATTGATCAAGAGTCATTGAGTTGATAACTATCAAATAAATATTGTCTCTAAATCTTCTAGAGATACATCTTTTATGTTGAGTTGATAACTATCAAAAAATTATTGTCCCTAAATTTTCTAGAGATATATCTTTCATGTTGAGATAATGTAATATTGATTTTCTATCACTCTCATTACCAAGTTAACTGTTACATGTCATACTTTTCATTTTGTTGAAAAAGCTTCTTTCTTTATTCCTTGGGAAGGGTAATTTATACCCTAAGACAAACTTTGTTAAACTATTAAGGTATAAATCAAAATAATAGGAAATAATTACATATATCCATAATTATAATTATCTTTAAATCAATTTATAACTAAGTGTGTGAATAAACCTCTAATTCAATAAATTTGACTATAACAAGATTTAAACTTCTAATTTATAATCTTGTTCAAATATTTAAGGCTTACTAGAGTCCTATATAACATATAGCTCAAAAATACATGAATGTCAATAACCCCAATGAGATGGTTAAGTACATATATCTAGCAAATCTCAATTCTTCTTAGACCTCCCCGAACCTAGCCAAGATTCCTTTAACAGTAATCGCTTAAGTTAAAATCTCAAAATGGAGATAATCACTATTAGATCTCACCAACTCTTCTACCTCATTATGTTATATATTCCCATGCACCTTCCAAGCCAAGATTCCTTTTTAAGAGTAATCGCTTATGTTAAAATCTCAAAATGAAGATATTCACTATTAGATCTCACCAACTCTCCTACCTCTCTCCTACCTCATTATGTTATATATTCCAATGCACCTTTCAAGACATCAATTTATGGTTTTCACTATTAGATCTCACCAACTCTCCTACCTCATTATGTTATATTCCCATGCACCTTTCAAGACATATCAGTATCTATACTCGATCTATGGTTTCTAGAAATTATCTCTTTCACTTGATTTCATGAAATAATTTCTTCTAGGAAAACACATCTTGCAAAAATTCTCATTTTGTTTAAAAATAAAATAGTTATAGAAAGAACTTTTCTTGTTTTTACTTTTACAGCCTCCTAACCATTCACTAAACTCGAATCATTGAAATTCCACTTGGAACTTCTATCTTAACTTTAACCCTTTACTTTTAGTTTTTCTCCTCGTTTTCCTTTTAAAGAAAGTAATTATTCATTTTGTTTATTCATTAGAATTCTTATTGTATTCTCGGCCTCTCGTCCCATTTTTAAAAAAAAAGGAAGGATTGTTATTTTAAGAGAGAATATTTACTCTTAAAATCAAAGAAAGCCACCTATCACTAACATTCAAAGTCATGATGTTCATATTTCCATTTTCTTAATAAGTGAAATGAGAGAATTAATTTCTTTTTATTTTTTCGTAAATCAAATTCTCTCTAATGAAATCTTGGTCCCTCTCATTATTGCAAACTAGTGTGCAACTTATCCCATAAGTTGTTTAGAAAAAATACTAAGTCTATTTCTGAAGGGCTAATAATTTTACATCTTAGACAACTTGGTATTAGTGGTTTATGTACTTGCTCGATATGATTACATAAGGTTCTAAATATTGTTGGTATCCTTACTTTCTCACCATTTTAAACATGGCCCATAATATTTTGGCAATGCTAAATCTTTTTGTCTAGTATCTATTTTGTAGTAGAGAATGGTTTCAACTTTCCTTGCAATATATTTTCTAATGGATATCTAGTATCAAATATTTATTGTTTAGGGTTATTCTTGTTACTTTATTTCATATATTGTTGTCAAGCTTTCTAATAGTTTCTCCTTCATAATGATGAAATTTTAAAACTATCAAAGCAACGTCATAATTTTTTACTTTTAATGTTGGAAGTGTTTTAATAGGTGCCTAAACATGAGGTAATAATGGATATTAGAGTGCTTGTCCATGTTTTTTTCCATATCTTTTACTTACTTTTCTTTGTCTTTTCTCTCGAAAATACCCATTCACCCTCCTTTTGACACATGTTGTGTGGACCTTTGTGAAATTATAATGGGCTACACTTTTTTTTTCCTTAGTATATAAGAACATTGCCGATCTTGATGAGGAAAATTGAGATGCGCAGCTACATATATAGTTGGCAAAGCTAAAAATGCATGTAAATTTTTTGGGATACATTTATTTTTCCCACATATATGAGAACACTCTTCGACTATCTTAATAAGAAAAATTGAGATAGGCAACCACATATATATTGTTTGGAAAACTAAAAATATATGTAAAATTTCTTAGATAAAAGTGTGAATTATTTTACTTAATAAAATTGTTATATACATTTAAGTATATTTTTCTAAATACTTCAAATATAACATATAAATAAAATATGTTATATATATTTAAATATATTTTTCTAAATACTTCAAAAGTGATATATAAAATTAAATAAGATTTATAAAATGAAGTTTATGGTATACAAGTGTAAAAAAAAACATTATTTAATTATTTATGTGTAAAATAAGAGTCATTAAAACATTTTTGAAAATTTTATTGAATAAAATTATAATACATAAATAAGATAAAATTTTTAGAGTTTCAAAATTTATTTATATATAATAAATATAAAGCATACACAAAAATAACTCTTCAAATAAATAAAAGTTATTTGGGATAAAAGCCCAATGGCACAATCACCGACGGGTAACTTTCACACGACAAACATCTATTCCCCAAAATAAGTCCAATTAAGGCATTAGTGGACAAAATAGTGTTTACCACGTAAACGAGGGCTAGTAGAGTTTTCTCTCGATTGACGTGGAAGCCTGAAGGTATAGTGTTGTACTCCGTCCAAAATTAATGCCCCATTCTCTCAAAAATGAAAATGCGTATCTATAAATACATACCTATCTGTGTATGATGAACCGAACAATAAATACAATACTATTAAAATCTCAATAAAATACAATATTTTACAATACCTATTCCCTCCCTCTTGTCCCATTTCTCAAAGGGGGAGGATTAGTATTTTAAGGGAGGAGATTTACTACTAAAATCAATGAAAGTCACTTATCATTAATATTCAAAGTTATGATGTTTGATATTTCCATTTTCTTAATAAGTTGATATGAGAATTGATTTCTTTTTATTTCTTTCTAAGTGAGAATTCTCTTTTAATGCAATCTGGTCTCCTCTAACTCTTGCAATGGCCACTAGTTTTGTGAAACACCTAACTTTACTTCCGAACACATTTATTGTAAATTGATGCGCAACTCATACCATAAGAACTTAATACTCTTGGTACCTACATTTTTTTTGACCATTTTAAACATGGTGTATAACATTTCTGGTAATGCTAAAGTTCTTTGTCTAGTATTTATTTTGTAGTAGGGAGAATGGTTTCAACATTCTTTGCAGTATATTTTCTAATAGATATCTAGTATTAGTTTTGGGTTATTCTTGTACCTCTATTTAAGGTAATGTTGCTAAGCTCTTTAATAGTTTTTCCCTCATAATGATGAAAAAGAAATTTTGAAATTAACAAAGCAACACCATAATTTTTTATTTTTAATGTTGAAAGTATTTTTATATGTGCCTTAGAAACATGGGCAATAATGAATGCTAGAGTGCATGTGGATGGTTTTGTCCTCATCTTTTATTTATTTACTTATGTTTCTTTGTCTTTTATCTCGAAAATACTTGTTCATCTTCCTTTTGACACATGTTGTGTGTGAAATCATAATGGGATACATTTTTTTTTCTTAATATATAAAAACTTTTTTTTGGACCATTTTGATAAGTAAAATTGAGATAAGCAACTACATTTGTTGTTGGAAAAGCTAAAAATGCATATAAAATTTTTGGAATATATTTATATTTCCTATGTATATGAAAACACTCTTTGAGTATTTTAAAGACAAAATTTGAGATACACAACCACATATATGGTTGAGAAAGCTAAAAATGCATATAAAATTTCCTGCATAAGAGTGTGAAAATAAAACACTATTTAATCATTTATATGTAAAATGAAAGTCATTAAAACAATTTTTTTGGAGGTCAATTTTATTGAATAAAATTATAATACATAAATAAAATAATTCTTTTTAAGCTACAAAATTTATTTATATATAATAAATATAAAGCATACATAAATTACTGACAGGCAACTTTCAAAACCTAAGGGCACAATCACCGATAGTCAACTTTCACACTACAAACATCGCCTTGCGTCGCCTTAGATGCAAATTATGGATTTTCAAGAGCTAACCCACTAACCCCTCTTAATGGTTCATAACTATTTTTTATTATTCCCATCGTCCTGCCCAAATCGAGAGAGAACTTTAGTACCAAAACATTTGCTGAAACTAATGGACTTGAATCGCCATTGTCTATGTTTTTTTAATTTCCATAAAATCAGTATCATAATTTTTGTACATAATCACAAGAAATATATATAATAACTTTCCTCCATTTTCACTCTTTAAAGCCTCTCCCTTTATTGCAACCCTAAATAATTGCTTGAAGAAGAAGGTTACAAAAACTACAAAATCAATTACAAATAACAACAAATAATCTCATTTCTTTATAAGCTAACTCATTTATGGCTATGTGTTTTTTTAACTCATCCTTTAACATGTATAGTCCACTTGGAGATGTGGTGGCTTGATGTTTAACCTCTACATGGATGATGAGGACTTTGCTTACTATGGTAACAAAACTTATTTTGGGATTTAAGACAACAATTTCAACATATTTTATAATTTTTCAATGTCCTAAGCTCATAAAATGTTATTATTCTCATTTTTTTCATGTTGTGATATTATATCTTATGAAAAATATTTCATGGAATAATTTTTTGAAAGTATAAGTATCAATGGTTCTAATATGCCCAAACATACTGATATGTAGAGACATCTTTAAAGGAAAGTCTCATTAACCAATGATTTTCTCTATTACATTTTGAATCTAATATTTTCCTCTAGAGTCATTTTTCATTTTGTATCCTTGGAGAGGCTAGGTCCAACTTAGTCATCTCTTCAATTCAAGAAGATAGCATGCTTATTGACTCTTCCAAAAATGGCTTCATTAGGCCTTACAATTTATTCATGGCAGTCTTATTATTCTACAGTTTCTTGTAACCAATATATAGTAGTGTTTTTTCATAAATCCCTAGCAAAATAAAAAACCACTGGTATCTAGTGGTATATACATTTTATAGACATGTGTTTTGATGACATGTGTTTTGACAATAGGGCATGGGATGAGCATTGTAATATATTTTCCTGATTTCATGTGTGGCAATGAATCCAATATATTGTCAAAATATTACCTATGGAAATGAATCCAATATACAGTCACAATGTCCATCAAACAATTTAATGAGGTGTGTAATAAACACCCCGCAATGCAGTAATAAATGATGCACTTGCGAAGATGTTGGTTGTTGCAACATTTATTACTATATTGTGGGGTGCTTATTGCAATACTCACCCTACAATGCAGCAATAAATGTTGCAACTACAGGGATGCAAGCCATTGCGACATTTATTGATGCACTGCAGGGTGCTTATTCCATGTCACTCAATCACTAGTCCCTTGAATGTACTTGGAACGAGAGTCAAATAAAGTACTGCTCATTTACTTATGACAACTTTTATCTGATAGGGAGGCATTTAATGCAACAACGGGGTGCATATATGTCCTTGGATGGTGCATCCAACAATGCATATGGACCCCACTAGCTCATTTAATGCCACTCTACTAGGCACATATTCATCGTCTTTAGTTATTTAATTTTGAATTTGGACAAGGATTTCCTTATATGTTATTTTTTCCTTCTGTTCTATCCATAGCTCATTTATGAAGCACCTTTGAGGCACCTCGTTTGTTTTTGTGGTTTTAGAAGATGAGATCTTTTAACGAATATATATTAAATGTACAGTGTTAGGAGTCATTCTCCGAGACTTGGTTATATCAAGTTAGGGACTTGTGTGGTATATATCCGAGTCACAAAATTGTGTTGTATCAAGTCCTATCTATATCCTCATGATTTGAGGTGGGATTCTAGTATTGTTCTATTGTGTTGTATCAAGATTAGAGTCTTGTGTTGTATCAAGTCAATGATTCTCTTAGACGGTACCCTATGAGATGGATCTCCTGAAGTGGAGATGGTCTTATGTTGTACCAAGAGTGGAGACTTGTGTTGTGTCAAGTCATGTGGTTATACTATGTGATATATTGCTAGTCATGGTAAGTGAGTGCTATAAGTCTCCTTTAGGGATTAGCTACCCCTAGAGTGAATTACAATAGAATATGACTATATGACCTGGGATAATGTATATGATCATCAGTATAGAAAAATTCTTTTGAGTATGACAGGATAAGATGGATAAATAAATACACTTATGGACCACACAATAATTAATTAATGATAATGAGCTTAAGCATAGAGAAAGAGATTGGATTCGAATTTCCTATATTTACCTCCAAGTGAACTCAAATTATAGAGGCTTCAATAAAGCCTTAGTTGTAATAAAGCATGAATCAATTAACTAAGAAGGTCCATGAAAAAGATAATAATAGAAATTTTGCATGGATGGCACTGAATGTGAAGCAAAAAAGACATTCAGTTAGCATCCTAACTTTATGGTCAAACACTCAGTTGAATATTGAGTACAGCTTATTCAGTTCATATTCAATTCAAGTCAGTGAACATCCACTTAAAAGATAATTATGGAAGGTGGGTATGTTTCTTGTGCATGATGAAGAATTTGAAGTGCTAGCTTGGCACTAGATATTGGGAGGGAACTAATGATTTCATGGAGCGAGTTCTAGTGCATCCTCATCCTTGTGAATGTGTTATATGATGCTCTCAGTGTATTTACTGATCCTCCCATTTTCTACCTTCTACATTCTAGGTATTTTAGCTTATTAGTATGCTAAAAATATGGAAAGTTCAACACAATTGATTATTCTAATGTATATAATCTCTCTCCTCTCTACTACTAAGGAGATATCTCTTATCGGGAAATTTTATTATATGTTGTAAACCATTCTGTTCAAATCTATCTATCATACTCAAAGAATTGATGGGTTTTTCATCCTCCTTGTTCGGAAGGTTTTCCCAAGGAATATATTGTATCTTATGGTTGATTGATTTATGTGGATTATATATTTATGACATTTATATGTGGCTGATATATTTATAAGATTCATATGTGGCTGATTTATGAGATACATATGTTTTGAAATTAATTGATAGAAGTTTTAAAGTTCAACCTTCTCTGATTTTTCTCAAACATCCACATGGTATCAAAGCATAGGGCCTGAAGGAGCTTAGTTTTGTCTAGGAAAACTAAAGCCTATGTGATATTGAATAATTGAGCAAAATATTGGAGCCATGGAATCAATCTCCATCCAAGCAGAAGACCAACTTGAAGGCACTCCTAACTTCAACAATTGGAAGGGAAGTTTATCAAACAATCTTGAGGAGAATTACCTAGATGGATACATATCCACAGTGATGGAGGAGCCTTCATCCAATGCAGGGTGAACGATAGAAAGTCAGTATGCATCATTCGCGTCACTATTCTAGGTAACAAAATCTGTAAATAAGTTTTTATCAAACCATGAGGAATCCTACAAAACCGTTCATAACCCACTTCCCAAATGGGATGATTTAACTTAGAGTTGAGTGGACTTCAAAAATTTAGAAAGGTTTGGGATATACGACTAGGTATTCGAAGATGAAGTTTTCAAAAAAAAAATTGTGACCAATAAAAACTGAAGGAATTGTTTTAACAACATAAGGATTTGTTGATTGGATTTTATCCTTATCCAATGGATTCTGTGTATAAGAAGAAAGAAGTTCTTTCATTCAAATAAGAACGAGTTTAAGATTGTTTTTGACAAATCAAAGGCTCGGTGCTACTTCTATCAAAAGAAGGGCCATTATGCAAGAGAGTTCCATGCAAGGAAGACGAATAAATAAAGGATTCATGCATCCACTATTGTAGAAGGATATGAACCTTCTCAGAAGAAATAATCGAGCAAAAGGAGTATTTACTTTGGTGAAGGAAAGCATTCGATTCAATGTGCATGGGATCCTTCTTCCCTTATTCCCCATACAGAGACTCACTACCTAGTGCATGCACTATGTTTTGTAGTGTTTAAAGTTGCAGTAAAGAAATAAGGACTCCAACAATATCTGCAAGGATTTTAGAGATAAAGAGGGAGCCCACACAAAACAATTGTTTTTGAATATTTTTCATTACTTTCGAGATTTGTATTCCAAAGATTAGGTATTTTGTTATGATGTAAGCATGTTGATCATATGCATTGTTGTCCTTCTGTTATTGGAAAATTGAGAAGCTCATGAAATATATGATATGCATAAATATTTATAAATTTGGGTATGCATAATTTCTTCATGAAAGATGAATACAAGGCCAAAATGTTTTGAGATATATAGGGATGCATGTAAGGATGAAATATTCTGAGATATATAGGGATGCATGTAAGGCTAAATTTTTCATATGTATTTAAGACTACATGAGTGTTCATGAGTTATGAACATAGGGTTGCATTAATTTTTTTTATAGAACTGATATGGAATTGATATAAGACTGATATGGGACTAATATAAGACTAATATAAGGATACATACTAGTACATGAGATTAGAATGGGTTATTTTAAAATAGTTGGCTAATATCTATACATAACTATGTAAATAATTATCAATATATTGAAAGTATTCATGTGAATAAAATTCATGAAATATGAAATGGTTCTAACCAGTAGATTATCTTTGTATTGTAGGAAAATTTCATATGCCCTAATATACAAGAAAAAAATGGCATGAATATGGATTCATTTAGATGGTTGATTCGAAAAGAGAATAGATCAGGAGGTTCCTATGATTCTTAGGAAGAAGTATGAATATAAGCCCTAATAGTGTTGCGAGAGATGTAAAGACTCCTGAAGATAATTTTTTTATCCTATTTATATTTATATATGTGTTATACATAGACAAGTATGATTCTTCGTGATGGAGGAATCAAACTATGATTCTCACATCCTAGATGTTGAGAGGGATAAGCTAGATTTGCTAGCTAATAGAAAAACCAGTGGAACTGTTTAATTAAACTCCTCCTATATAGAAACCGGCATGGTTTCCATATTCAAAAGGAATATATATGTAATAACCTTGAATGATTCTTAAGTTTATAGGTGTAATAGTCATAGGATAATATTTTTTTATGTTGAGTAAAAATTTTCAGTAGAGTTCACGAAAGGATTCAAGAACATTGGATTATAATTCCATGACCACACACATGAAAGATAAATCTAATTTTTTTTTATATTTGTAGGATATTTTAAATGTTATATATTCACAGGTCCCAGGATAAATTATATGGTTTAAATTTAGTACATATAAATGTACAACAAAGCATGTGTTGTGTTACCTACTTAATACTAGTATATGTAGATTTAGACATGCATTGGTCTGTGAAAGAAAGTTTTATGGATATATGGATCTTGACTAGTATAGCGATCGCCAAAGATCACATCAAAGATGATGCTCAGATAAACCATATTGTAAATCAGTAATGTTTTACAAAATTCCTAGTTAGTTATATATGAGACATGGTGTAGAAAGGAGTTGTGTATCTCCTATACATATCCATGGATAAGTGGATTTTCTAGCATATTTACTAAGAAACTATCCTAAACAAGCTTGGTATAGTATAAAAAGAGTCACGTAGTTGAAGAGGGAGTATTGATGTATCTTTACAGGTAGAAGTAGTTAAAATTTCCCAAACTAGTTTGTCATGATACATGACTCAGGAATCCAGGAGCTCTGATATCTTTTGGAGAAAATCCAATTGAGTAGAGACATAGTCAAGCTCTCATAAACTATTTGATACTCAATATGTGTTATATTCTGGACTATTAGAGAACAATTATACCTCTTGGAGAGTTTATATATCCATACAGTTGGGTATGTGGAGCACTGTGATATGAAATCACTATGAAAGTGATAAGGACTTGAAGAACATCATAGAGAGTGAAAAGCTCACTAAGAAATTCTTCATATGGTAGAATATTATTGAAGTCAACAAATGTTGAGGATTGAAAGAAAATATAAGATTTTATTTTTGCATGATATTACACATTTGATGTAAATGTTTTATATGATGGATATGGAATCCATAAATTGTATTCCGGATTGGATCTAGATGATGCTACTATGTCTAGGTAGTTGGTTGGTCTTTGAGCAGACATGTTTTATTTATGCTTAGTAATTAAGCATATGTTTGTGTACCTTTTTGGTACATTATAATAGATAATTTGTTGTATCTAATGCATGGTAGACCTATTATTCTATCCAACTATTATGTTATCCTGAGATAAAGCAATGCAAATTGAGGCTAGTACTACAAAATCTAAGTGTTTTGCGGATAGTACTATAGAAGCAAGGTGTATGTTAGTGAGTACTACAGAAGAAAATGTATTTGTGGATAGTACTACCTATTGGAAGTAGTGTAGCTTGGGAAGCTACCTGCTACGGTGAAAGAATTCATCCTATAGTTATTAGGTGTTAATAGTCAATATTTCTGCAAAACCCTATGTTTTATGATAGAACACATTGAGATGAAGTTTTACTTCATCGAAGTCATGGTCATGTAAAATAAAATTTTAGTACATAGCTATTGATGAGCAGATTGCAAATTTGTTGACAAGCTTATATTCGTAACGAAGTTGAGATACTTCTAAGATAATCTTGGTATGGTAAGAAATTCTTGGTAAAGAATAGAGTGTCTCCCTCACTAAGAGGGAGTGTTAAATGTACAACATCGGTAGCGATTATTCGATACTTGTGTTGTATCAAGTTAGGGACTTATGTGGCATCAAGTCAGGACATTGTGTTGTATCAAGTCATATTTGTATCCTCATGATTTGAGATGAGAATCTAGTATTTTGATCTTGTGTTGTATCAAGATTAGAATCTTGTGTTGTATCAAGAATGGTATTGTGTTGTATCAAGACTATATACTTGTGTTGTATCAAGACTATAGACTTATGTTGTATCACATCAATGATTCTCATAGACGGTAGCCTCAGAGATGGATCTCCTTAACTAGAGATGGTCTTTTGTTGTATCAAGTCATGTGGTTATATTATGTGATATATTACTAGTCATGGTCAATGAGTGTTATAAGTCTCCTTTAGGGATTAACTACCCCTAGAGTGAATTACATTAGCATATGACTATATGAACCAGGAAAATATATATGATCGTCAGTATGGAATAAATCTTTTGAGTATGACATGATAAGACAGATAAATAAATACACATATGCACAATGCAGTAATTAATTAATGATAATGAGCTAAAGCATAGAGAAAGAGAATGGATCCAAATTTCCTATATTTACTTCCAAGTGAACTCAGATTATAAAGCCTTCAATAAATCCTCAGTTGTAATAAAGCATGCATCAGTTAACTAAGAAGATCCATGCAAAAGATAATAACAAAAATTGAGCATGGATGATACTAAATGTGAAGCACCAAAGACATTTAGTTAGCCTCATAACTTTATGGTCATACACTCATACTAAGATTGAGTACAGTTCATTTAGTTCACATTGAGTTCAAATAGTTCCCATTCAGTTCATTTAGTTCACATTCAGTTCAAGTCAATGAACATCCACTTAAAAGTTAATTATGGAAGGAGGTGCCATCTCTTGTGCATGATGGAGAATCTGAAGTGTTATCTTGGAACTAGAGCTTGGGATGGTGCTAATGATTGCATTGAGCGAGTTCTAGGGCATGATCCTCCTTGTGAATGTGTTATGTGATGCTATGAGTGTGTTTTTTATCCCCCCATTCACTACCTTCTACATGCTAGTTGTTTTAGTTTGTTATTAATATTCTAGGCATATGGAAATCTCAACACATTAATTGATTATTATGATGTATAGAATCTCTCTTCTCTACTGTTGAGGTGATATCCCTTATTGGGAAATTTGCTTATGTGATGTAAACCATTATTTGCAAATCTATCTATCATACTCAAAGAATTGTTGGATTTTTCATCCTATGTGTTTGGAGGGTTTTCCCAAGGTATATATTGTCTCTTACGGTTGATTGATTTTTGTGGATGATATATTTATGAGATTTATATGTGGCTGAAATATTTATGAGATTCATATGAGGTCGATTTATGAGATACATATGTTTTGAAATTAATTGATAGAAGTTTTAAAGTTCAAGATTCTTCAATTTTTCTCAAACATCCAAATGGTATAAGAGCATAGGAAATGAAGGAGCTTACTTTTGTCTAGGAAATCTAATTCCTACATGATCTTGAAGAATTGAGCAAAATATTGGAGCCATGGAATCAATCTCCATCCAACCGGAAGACCAACTTGAGGGAACTTCTAACTTCAACACTTGGAAGGGGAGAGTATCAAACACTCTTGAGGAGCATTACCTAGATGTATACATATACACAGTGGTGGAGGATCCTTCATCCAATGCATGGTGAACCGGAGCAAGTTAGTATGTATCATTCGCTTCACTATTCCAGGTAACAAAATATGTGAATGAATTTTTATCAAACCATGAGGATTCCACTAAAACTGTTGATAACCCACTTCCCAAATGGGACGATTTAGCTTATTTTAGAGTGGAATTCAAAAATTTAGAATGGTTTGGTTGATACGATCAAGTATTTGAAGATGAATTTTTCAGCAATTTTTTTGTGGTCATTTTTCAAAACTGAATGAATTGTTGGAACAAATTAAGGAATTGTTGATTGGATTTTATCCTTATCCAATGTATTTTGTGTATAAGAATAAATAAGTTCTTTCATTCGAATAAGAAGGATTTCAAGAATTTTTTTGACAAATCAAAGGCTCGATGCTACTTCTGTCAAAAGAAGGGTCATTATGCAATAGAGTTCCATGAAAGGAAGAAGAATGAAGAAAGGCTTCATGCATCCACTACTATAGAAGGACGTGAACCTTCTTAGAAGAAACAATCCAAGAAAAAGGATGATCAAAAGGAGTATTTACTTTTGTCAAGAAAATCATTCGATTCATTGTCAATGGGATCCTTATTCCCTATACAGAGACTCACTACCTAGTGCATGTAGTGAGTTTTGTGGTGTTTAAAGTTTTAGTAAAGAAAATAAGGACTACATGAATCTACGCAAGGATGCAGAGATCAAGAGGGATCCCACACAAAACAATGAAGATAATTACTTTGTATTTTTATTATCATATGCTATTATAAATTAGATCTATATGTTTTTGAATATTTTTCATTATTGTCATATAGAGATCTGTATTCCAAATATCAGGGATTGGGTTATGCTATAAGCATGTTGAGCATATGCATTGTTGTTCTTCTGATATTGGTAAATGGTGAAGTTCATGAAGTATATGATATGCATAAATATTTATAAATTTGGGTCTGCATAATTTTTTCATGAAAGATGAATACAAGGTTGAAATTTTCTGAGATATATAGGGATGCATGTAAGGTGTAATTTTTTATATGAATTTAAGACTACATGATTGTTCGTGAGTTATGAAGAGGTTCCAATGATTCTTAGGAAGAAGTAAGAATGGAAGCCCTAATACTATTATGGGAGATGTAAAGGATCTTGAAGGTAATTTATTTATCCCATTTATATTTATATGTTTGTTATACATATACAAGTATGAGTCTGTGTGATGAAGGAATCAAACTATGATTCTCACATCCTAGATGTTGAGAGGGAGAAGCTAGATTTGCTAGCTCCTGGAAAAACCAGTGTAATTGGTTAATTAAACTCATGCTATGTAGAAGGAAGATGGTTAATTAAACTGCATGGTTTTCCTATTCAGAAGGAAGATATATGTAATAACCTTGAATTATTCTTAAGTTTATAGGTGTAATAGTCATTGTATAATATTTTCTTATGTTGAGGAAAATGTTCAGTAGAGTTCCTGAAAGGACTAAAAAACAATGGATTATAAGTCCATGACCACACACATGAAAGATAAATCAAAAAATTATTTATATTTGTAGGATCTTTTAAATGTTCGATATTCATAGGTCCCAGGATAAATTATATGCTTTAAGGTCAGTACATATAAATGTACAACAAAGTATGTGTTATGTTACCTACTTAATACAAGTATATGTAGATTCAGACATGTCTTGGTCAGTGAAAGAAAGTTTCATGGATATATGGATCCTGACTAATACAATGATTGAGAAATATCACATCAAATATGATGCTAAGATAAATCATATTGTAAATTAGTAAAGATTTACAAATTTCCTTATATCTAAGACATGGCGTAGAAAGGATCTGTGTAAGTCATGTACATATCCATGGATAAGTAGATTTGTTAGCATATTTACTAAGCCTCTATCCTAAACATGCTTGGTATAGTATAAAAAGACTCTTCTAGTTGAAGACGGAGTATTGATGTATCTTTACATGTAGCAGTAGTTAAAATTTCACAAACAAGTTAGTCATGATACATGAATCCGGATGCCAGGAGCTATGATATATTTTGGAGAAAATCCAATTGAGTAGAGACATGGTCAAACTCTCAAAAACTATTGGATACTCAATACGTGTTATAGTTTGGACTATCAGAGAACAGTTATACCTCTTCGATAGGTTAGATATCCATATAATTGGGTATGTGGGATAATATGATATGAAATCACTATGAAATTGGTTAGGCCTTGAAGAACATCGTAGAGAGTGAAAATATCACTAAGAACTTCTTCAGATAATATTAGATTCTTGAGGTCAACAAATGTTGAGGATTGAAAGAAAATATAATGTTTTATTTCTGGATGATATTACACATTTCAAGTATAATGTTTTATATGATGGATTTGAAATCTATAAACTGTATTCTAGATTAGATCCAGATGATGCTACTATGTCTAGGTAGTTGGTTGGTCTCTAAGAAGAGATATTGTATTTATGTTTGCTAATTGAACATATGTTTGTGTACCTTTGAGGTACATTAGAATATGTTCTTTATTATATTTGATGCATGGTAGACCTATTCTGCTATCCAGCTATTATTTTAGCCTCAGATAAATAAATGTAAATTGTGGCTAGTACTACAAAACAAAAATGTATTGTGGATAGTACTACATAAGAAAAATTTATATCAAAGAGTACTACATAAGAAAATGTATTTTATAGATAGTACTACCTCTTGAGGAGTAGTGTAGCTTGGGAAGCTACCTACTACTGTGAAATACATAATGCTATAGTTATTAGGTGTTAATAGTCAATATTTTTGAAAAACCCCTATGTTTTATGATAGAACATGTTGAGATGATGTTTTACTTCATCAAAGTCATGGTCATGTAAAATAAAATTTCAATACATAGCTACTGATGAGTAGATTGAAAATTTGTGGACAAGCTGATATGAGTAACGAAGTTGAGATATTACCGAGATAAACTTGGCATGGTATCAAATTCCTAGTAAATAAGAGAATGTCTCCCTCACTAAGTGGGAGTGTTAAATGTACAACATCAATAGCCATTCTTTGAGACTTTTTTTCTATCAAGTTAGGGACTTGTGTGGTATCAAGTATGTACATTGTGTTGTATCAACTCCTATTGTGTCCTCATGATTTGAGATCAGATGCTAGTATTGTGATCTTGTATTGTATCAATATTGGAGTCTTATGTTGTATCAAGACTGGTCTTGTGTTGCATCAATACTATATACTTGTGTTGTACCAATACTTTAGACTTGTGTTGTATCAAGTAAATGATTCTCATAGATGGTACCCTATGAGATTTTATTGGAGATGGTTTTTTTTGTATCAAGACTAGAGACTCGTGTTGTATCAAGTCAAGTGGTTATACTATGTGATATATTGCTAGTCATGGTCAATGAGTTCTATAAGTATCCTTTAGGGATTAGCTACCCCTAGAGTGAATTACATTAGGATATGACTATATAACCTTGGATAATATATATGATCATTAATATGGAATAATTCTTCTAATTATGACATGATAAGATGGATAAATAAATACGCATATGGACCATGTGGTAATTAATTAATGATAATGAGCTAAATCATAGAGAAATAGAATGGATTCAAATTTCCTATATTTACCTCCAAGTGAACTCAAATTATAAAGGCTTTAATAAATCCTAAATTGTAATAAATCATGCATTAGTTAAATAAGAAGATCCATGAAAAATATAATAATAGAAATTGAGCATGGATGACACTAAATGTGAAGCACCAAAGACATTCAATCAGCATCCTAACTTTATGGTCATACACTTAGTTTAAGATTGAGTATATTTCGGTTTGTTCACATTTACTTCAAATAGTTTACATTTCATTCATTCAATTCACATTCAGTTCAAGTTAGTGAATATCCACTTAAAACCTAATTATGGAAGGAGGTCCAATATCTTGCACATGATGGAGAATATGAAGTGCTAGCTTGGAACTAGAGCTTCCGAGGATGATACTGATTGCATGGAGCAAGTTCTAGTGCATGATCCTCCTTATGAATGTGTTATGTGATGCTCTCAGCATGTTTACTAGTCCTCCCATTCGCTACATTCTTCATGCTAGGTGTTTTATCTTGTTATTAATATGCTTAGCATATGGAAAGTTCAAATTGATTATTATGAAGTATAGAATCTCTCTTCTCTACTGCTGAGGTGATATCTCTTATAAAGAAATTTTCTTATGTGTTGTAAACCATTCTTTGCAAATCTATCTATCATACTCAAAGAATTGTTGGGTTTTTTATCCTCCGTGTTTAGAGGGTTTTCCCAGGGCATATATTGACTCTTATGGTTGATTGATTTATGTGGATGATATATTTATGAGATTTATATGTGGTTGGTATATTTATGAGATTCATATGTGGTTGATTTATGAGATACATATGTTTCGAAATTAATTGATAAAAGTTTTAAAGTTCAAGCTTCTCCAATTTTTCTCAAACATCATCATGGTATCAGAGCATAGGGCATGAAGGAGCTTAGTTTTTTCTAGGAAAACTAAATCCTACGTGATATTTAAGAATTGAGAAAAATATATGAGCCATGGAATTAATCTCCATCCAACCGTAAGAAAAACTTGAAGGAACTTATAACTTCAACACTTGGAAGGGGAGAGTATTAAACAAGCTCGAGGAGCATTACCTAGATGGATACATATCCACAATGGTGGATGATCCTTCATCCAATGTAGGGTGAACTAGAGCAAGCCAGTATGCATTATTCATGTCACTATTCCAGGTAACAAAATATGTGAATAATTTCTAATCAAACTGAGGAATCCGCCAAAACCGTTGATAACCCACATCCCAAGTGGGATGATTTAGCTTAGAGTAGAGTGGATTTCAAAATTTTGGAATGGTTTGGGAGATACGATCAGATATTTGAAGATGAAGTTTTCGTAAATTTTGTTGTGGCCAGTTTTCATAGCTAAATGAATTGTTTGAACAACTTAAGGATTTGTTGATTGGATTTTATCCTTATCCAATGGATTTTTTGTATAAGAAGAAATAATTTATTTCATTCAAATAGAAGGAATTCAAGAATTTTTTTGAAAAATAAAAGGCTTGATGCTATTTCTTTGAAAAGAAGGGCCATTATGCAAGACAGTTCCATGCAAGGAAGAAGAATGAAGAAAGGCTTCATGCATCCACTTCTAAAGAAGGATGTGAAGCTTATCAGAAGAAATAATCCAAGCAAAAGGATGATAAAAAAGAGTATTTTCTTTAGTGAAGGAAAGAATTCGATTCAATGTGGATGGTATCCTTATTCCACATAGAGAGACTCAATACCCAATGCATTAAGTAATTTTTGCAGTGTTTAAAGTTGCAGTAAATAAATAAGGAGTCCATCAATCTTTGCAAGGATGCAGAGATCAAGAGCAATCCCATAGAAAAATGATGAGATATGTATACCATTTGACAGACATATAATACTGGTGAAAAAGGATGCAGATAATACCTGGGAAAATTGATCATAATGGTGTTACACTCATCACAATGGTGTTACACTCTAACGTATGCCATCACAATGATCAAAAGGAACCTATAGCCACAAAAACCCAAAGCCAAGAGTCAAAACCCAACATATGATAAAGCAAAAACTTCACTCAAAATTGCATGACTTTCCCCATTCAAAGTTGTTCTACCTAGGTAGACATGTAACCATTCTATCACTCTATAAATCCATGTTGGTTAAACATGCAATTAATTGCGCTGAGCATGATTGAACCATGATTAGCCTCAATAAATTACTATGCATCACATGCATAGTTCAAATGTGCAATGTGTGTGACTATTTGTTGAAGAATCACAAAAAACAAGTGCGCATCTAAATCATGCATATCCTGCATGATGCATGAATGTCAAGGGGGTATCTACATAGGGTAGCATAGGTGAACCCTTGAAACTTGTGTGGTTAGTCGAAAATTCAAATGGCCAGTCATACTGCCAATTAGACTCCCTAGGCTAAAATTTACCCAGATAAAAATTAAAAAAGACACATTTAGGCTTATCTAGAACTAATAGAACAAGAAAACAAAGGTAAAATACTCCAAATCAACAAATATTCTTTCAGAAAATTGTACTAAAAACTTTACAAATGAATTCAAATAGTGGGCCCCACCCTTATTTATAAGAAGTTTTCCTAATTTTCAAATGACCCATACGAGCAAACCATAACTCTGTTTGAAAAACCGTTCACACCATCACAACCTACATGGAAGACACTTGAAGATGGTACCATATGCTTTGTCGTCTAAGAAACTTTTCCTGACAACTATTTTGACAACCATCCCATAGGTGCACTTTTCTCTTGTGAAAATTATGCATTGTCAATAGTATTATCATAATCTATATTATGCTTTGGTATATGTGCCATGTGTGCATGATCAATGGAAAGAAAACACATTGCCACTCTACAACAATAGTGGTGCAGGACACCAATCAAAGGTTTATCATGCCATCCTGGCATATAAGAAATGTTCTCCATCTATCTACATTATGTTTGTCCAGTATCCCCACTAATAACTATAGGATCCTCTTTCTTGATTATGACATGCCATCAATGTCATAATCAAGGATAACATGTTCCCCCATGGGTGTGTGCACCATTACAACCCATCACATACTTCAGAATCCATGATTTTGAACCCCCACAAGTCCAAGGAATCCAAGCATTCATCCAATTGGTAAAAAATAAATTACATATCATCACCTTGCATTTTACACCCAATACCCCTCATATTTCTTGAAGCATGTTATGATTATGTTTCACATATAACCTCTAAAATCCTTCATGAAAAATATATCGTCTATGCTCCTCTTCATATCATCATCCCTCGAGAAGACACTTATGGTACCCAAACCCTTTGAAGACACCAATCCCACTCAGTTATTCTTGTAGGAACATTCTACATGGAATTGTTTCATGGGGAACCCATCTTATCGTCTGCACAAAAAGCGCCACTTCATCATCAAAATGATTCCCTAATTCAATCAAACCCATGAGAATCCCACCCATATAAATTGGTTCCCCAATCCACCAAAAAATGTTGGAACCACACCAATCATTCTTTATGTACAAAGAGTCCCCCAATCCACACAAAACCATAGGGACCCCCTCACATTATTCTTTTGGTAGCATCCCTTAGTCACCCTTGATTGATGTATTAGAGTCTGCCTAACCCCAACATTATTAGTCTTTTCATTCACCTTCCCTTATCTGTATTATGTCTCCGATAAATCTCTTCTTTTGCAACCTATTTCCCTCTGTAATAGCTTGTGTCCACATTTGAAGAATGCTTCCATCAGTTACTTACCCTTTCTTACATCGATCAAGAGAAGTCATGAAATCGACACTTATAAACTAGTCTTGTGTCAGATTTGTCAATTTCCTAGTTGGTTACAAAGTGATCTTGGCTCTTGAGATAAGACCCTCATCTTATCATTTGATCCAACTCTCATCAACATGAATGTGTCATTTTCTAATATTTTATGTAGGAGTCAGTTGTACCTTGGGGTCCCTTCTCATCAATATAAGGGATCACCTCCAACTAAGTAGGGAGAGTCATTAGTGCTCCTTAACTTAATGGTCTCTCCTATGCTTGATGTCAACAAGTCTATCATATCAAGGGGTGTTGTACATTTTGATTGTAGAAGTGTTCACATTTATGATTTATGTTATCATCACATCCAATATATATAATTTCTCCACCCAAAAAACTCACCGGTGTTCAGGACCTGCACCCCCATGGGATATTCATGATCCTCAACAGTTTCGCTTCTTCAACACCAATCACATCATCTCCAAGAATCATTTACTCATACAAGGAATGCATCCACCTTCATCCTTGTAGTAGCAGTATCAAGAGTTGACCCCTCAGTCCCCTCTTCTTTGTAATATATTCTGATATATTTTCATGAGCATAGGTATGCGTGTCTCATTTGTATAAAACATCATATACCTTTTAGATCTTCAACAGTCATCACTAGCAACCTTCCCCCATCGACATGTCTTTTTCACTTAGAAATGATTGATAAATTATTAGAACATGGAGAGAAAAGAAATGATGATGCATTATCGACCCTGCAGTACCCTCCAAACCTCATACATTGTGGGGCATCTATTAATGCTTAAATCCCATATACACGCAATGTTTAGACTAATTTTGTAAAAATGTGTCATCAACATATAGAATGTAGCTCACCAGGAAAATCCTCACCAAATCCTTAATCTGTCTATCAAAGTGTATACAATTATGAGGCAACTTAATTTTATAATATTTACATAACTCGTATGTTGAAATATTTACATAACTCGTATTTTGAATTTTTTAAATCGAAAATGTTATGAAAAAAAATGAGTGCACCTTTTGAAAAACCAGCCGTTATGATATTTTTCAAATGTAAAATCAAGGAAAGATGTTTTAATTTATGAGTTGTTTCAACTTATTTTTATTTGTTTATATGATTTAATATTGATATTACTTTTTATAGACA
>LPNX011002129.1:39539-53154 GCA_001517045.1 Pseudotsuga menziesii | reverse complement strand
AACGCGCAGGAGAGGTAGTAGGAGGAAGGTGAAAAAAAAAATGTCCAAAGAAACGATTGCACATGTCGCATCACCTGCTATGTCCACTGCTTAGTGGCTTGGGAGGATCCACATGTGAGTGTTGGGGGCCTATTGGGCTTGGGGAAAGCATGCAAGATATAAGCGAAAAATGAGGAAATGCGTAAGAGTTAGTCCGCAGTGCAAGCACAAGCAAGGAAATCTACGCAGAAGAAGAAAGCTGTGCAGAAGAAGGAATAGGAGAAAGAGATGTCACCTGCACGAAAAAGGGAAAATGAATGGAAGGAAGATGCTACAGGGTAAAATAGTAGTACAAGTGCAGAATAACAGCCGAAAGCGACAGGGCGATAGTGGGTGCTAAAGACGGCTTAAGTCGGTGGATGCCACACGAGTGGAAGAGCGTTGTAAGTAAGGTTGTTAGTGCCTCGTGTCAAGTCATGATTACCATAGTTGTAGCCTGAGGGGAAGATGACGATGACGGTTAACATATTGCTTGTATGCAGTCGACCCTGCGTGGTCATGTAAAATAGTATAAATAGGAGGGATTCAATAGTTAGAGGGTTGGTGAAGGTTTCTTTTTAGTTGTTCATTATTGGGTAATGGTTGGTCGTAGTTGCTTCCATGGAGATTATTGTGTTATGTTGGGTGTTTTTAGTCTTAGTTGCTTTTGAAGGGTTAATAGAGGGGAGATCTCTAAGAGAGCAGATTGAAGCTGAGAGATCAGAGTGGTAGAGTAGTCAGAAGTCTGTAGGATGCAATTAGAGTTAGTGTAGTAGAAGAGAAGCTCTGCTAGAGAGGTGCAGATGCAAGAGATGCCGATCCATGCTGTGTGCGGATCGGTAGATGGTAGCAGTAGATTAGGAGAAATAAGACAAAGAGCATGAGAGAAATAAATAGTCCAAGTCGAAATATAGATCTAGGACAGTCTGCAATTAGATGCAGGCTGAAGGCGCCATATATTTCTCATGCCAGATGAAGAGCACCTTGTGGTTTTTCCCAGATGGGTTTCCACATGAACTCTCTTGTGTGTTGATGATTGAATGTGTATGGTTGTTTATGTTTCTGTTTGTTTATGCTTATGATGCAAGTCTTGTCATGATTGAATGAATGTCGCACTGTCAATAAGAGCTAGACTGCATGAATAGGTTAGTACATGCTGCTTCTGAGTATTAGTTTATGTTTACGGTGCAAGCATTGTTGCGCGTCTGTATGTTCCGCCTGTCTATTAGCTGCTCTTATATCCCATTATGCTTAAAGTACTAAGGCCTAATATGTGTCGCTCCATTAGTAGTTAATAAAATATATGCATGGTATGTGCTATAGTTCGGTGGAAAGGACTCCATCCTCACGACTTGGTCGAGCTCCTTGGTCGCGCGCCAGGGGACTATAATCCCTTGACAATTGCAGAAACATGGTTCCGGCGGTTACCCATTGAAGAGATATCTCAGGTGAGACTACACTTGCTTCGCATGCGTTGTCCACGGGGCTCACTGGTTGGTATCTCGTGTGTTTGTTGGGTTGACGGGCTGTGTAGAACCTAGGTCGCGTGAGTTAGGAAAAGTGGCCAACAAGCGCCAAGAGGGATCAAATATTTGGCGGTGCAAACCTCTTCTTAAGCATTGCATCAACTTTGGTGTGATTCAGACCAAAGGACACATCTTTTTATTTAAGGTAGACATATAATATTTTTATTATTAATATTTAATACTATTTATGGCCTACATATAATATTTTTTATTATTTTTTATTTTGTTAGGAAAGAGCATTACAACATATCCTCTATAAATGGTTTTAAAACCATGTGCAAGGCCTCCTAAACAACCCATGGTTTTATTGTACATGGTTTAGGAGGTCATTGCAAATGGTTTTAAGACCATGTGCAAGACCTCCTAAACAACCCATGGTTTTAGGAGAGCCTTGGACATGGTTTTAAAACCATGTCCAAGGCTCTCCTAAAACCATGGGTTGTTTAGGAGGACTTGCACATGGTTTTAAAACCATGTGCACGACCAACAATTTTTTTGTAGATAATTCAATTTATTATTTTTTATTGTTTTGTTAGTTAGCAACATTACAACATCTCCCCCATATTAGGTTGTTTTTGTGGCTGACAATTATTTTGGAGGGTAATTAAATTTTTTAGTTTTTTATGGTCGACATTTACAAGAGGAACGTTACATAACGTTACAAATATTAAATTGGAGAGCGCCTCTCGGCGCAAAAATATTAAATTAGACAAACATAAATATGACTTGGGAGAATCTAAAGAAGCATAATTTATGTGTTCGAAGCTCGTGTAGTCTCTGTGGGAGTGCCAAGGAAGACACCCCCATTTATTCCTTGATTGTTCATATACAACCTAGGCCTGGTGGGATATTGGTAGAGTGGTTCACTCAACAAATCTATAGACGAAAGGGAATATCTCCCTCAGTCTCAGACACTAGTTTTCTAAATCGAGCCTCAAATCTCTATGTTGTGCCCTCTTTTTGGTACTTTGAAGTATGTGGGTTGCTCGTAAAAATGTTATTTTTAATGATCACCATATCCCTACTTATCAAACAGTGGCTCAAATCCTAGGACTCCTAAATTTCTAAGAAGGAATCATCTACCAAGGCTTCTTTTATGCAACCAAGTCCCAGAAATAGCATAAAAAAGAGCAGAAATAAACAAGAAGAGAGTAATCCACACCTTAACAATGAAGAACGAAGATAATTAGCAATACTCTTCGAGGGAGAAACCTCCTTACACAGTGTACTGAGTACACAAAACAGGATACAATGATAGTAAAAATGAGAATATATCCTTCCTATATATAGGAGACAAAGGTGTACAATAACAACTAATAGACTCAGGGCGACATAAATAATATGTAATGCACCACAATATAGGGGGTAATGCACCACACTGTATCGGGTAATGTGCCATCATTAAGGGCTTAACATGGCCCTCCCCTTTAAAAAGTGTTGTCCTCAATGCTAAAGTAGTTATGGATGATGTTGTATAAAGGACTCGTCTTCCCATGTTGAATCTTCCACAGGTAAGTTCTTCCATTTAATGAGATACTCTAGAGTTGATTGATTTCAAAGTTGTATAGTTCTTATTTCAGTGATTTCTTCAGGCTCTAAGATTATTTTTCCTTCCTCATAAAGTTCTGGAAATATCGTTTGAATTGGTAGGTTGTCACCGATTACCTTCTTTAAATAGGAAACATGGAAAACTGGATGGACTCGTGAAGGTGCAAGTAGTTCCAATTCGTAGGCCATACTACCAATATTTTGTAGCACCTTGTAGGGACTGTAGCCTTTAGGTGATAATTTATTATCCTTCTTGGTGTTCTTCAGGGACCTCTGTTTGTATCTTTGTAGTCTTAAAAACACCCAAACCCCACAGTAAGGCTTCATTCACTACAGTGTTGATCTACTTGTTGTTTCATTCGATTTTTTGCTAGATTCAGGTTGTCCTTTAAGAGTTGAAGAACTTGTTCTTATGCTTCATGTGGTCTTCCACTGCTTGAACCTTAGAGGAGTCTCCTAGTGAAGGTGTGATGGATGGTGGATGATATCCATAAAGTGCCATAAATGGGGTCATTTTTGCTGATGTATGGAAGGAATTGTTATACCACCATTCTGCCAAGGGTAACCACTTGACCCATTGTGTTTGTTTATCAGTTGCAAAACATCTAAGATCCCTTCCAAACATTTGTTTACGATATTTGTTTGTCCATCAAATTGAGGATGATAAGATGAGTTGTGAGCTAGTTGAGTACCCAAACAATAAAATAATTTGGTCCAAAAATTGTTAGTGAAAATGGGACCTCTGTCACTTACTATAATATTTGGAGTACCATGTAGTTTTTGGACTGTCTCCATAAAAGCATTGACGACTATGTTTGCTTTGAAGGGGTGAGATAGGGCACATAAGTGTGCATATTTAGTAAGTCTATCAACGACCACCATGATGACACTCTTTCTTTCAGACTTTGGTAAACCTGTGATAAAATCGATTGAGACCTCTGTCCACCTTTGGCTTGGAATTGAAAGTGGTTGTAGGAGACATGGGGTCTTAATTGTTTCCACTTTATTTTGTTGGAAAACCAAACATTCTATCACAAATTTTTGAACATCAGTTTTAAGACCATCCCCAAAAAAATTTCTTTACCCTGTGGTACATTTTTAAAAAACCTGAGTGCCCTCCTATCATGAGGAGTGTAATTCAAAAAGTACCTTTTGCATGGGCAGGGAACTCTTAACAAGATATAAGCGATCATTGTACCATAACAAGTCATATTTCCACCTAAATGTATTAGAGGCAATGGGATCTTATTGCAGCTTTTGAATAAATGTCCATATTTCTTTGTCATTTTTCCATTCATCCCTTGCTTTGGCTATCCAAACTGGTTGGATGATCGAGATAGCATAGAGTAATGCTTCAACATCCTCATATTCCCTGGAGAGTGCATCCGTGACAACATTTTTCTTCCCCTTTTTATAGATGATTTCAATGTCATATCCCAACATCTTTTTCACCCATTTTTGTTGCTCTTCTGAAGATATCCTTTGTTCCAAGAAGTAGTTAAGGCTATCATGATCAGTTTTAACCTTGAAATGTCTCCCTATAAGGTAGGGGTGCCATTGCTTCAAGGCATGTAGTATTTCCAACATTTCCTTCTCATAAATGAGATTTTTAAAGTTCTTTCCTTTGATTGGATGACTTGTGAAGGAAAGAGGGTGTCCTTCTTGCATTAGTACAGCTCCAATTCCATTTCGTAAAGCATCACATTCCATAATAAAGGTTTTTGTGGAGTCTGGTTTCGCTAAAGCAAGAGCTTTACACATTGCCTCTTTGATTTGTTGAAAAGCTTGAGTTGCCTCTGGAGTCCAAGAAAATGCATCTTTCTTCAGTAATGTTGTTAGAGGAACTGCTATTCTTCCATAGTTTCGAACAAACTTACGGTAGTACCTTGTTAGACCTAAGAATCCTCGAATATTCTTCATGGTTTTGGGAATCGACCAGTCCATAATGGATTTAATTTTGTCGGGGTCTACCTTGACACCTTCATGAGAAACACTCTACCTCCTTTATCCCAAAGAAACATTTTGATGGTTTTGCATACAGTTCTTACTCCTTTAGTAGTTGTAGTACCCTTTCAACATGTTGAACATGTTCTTCCCAAGATTTTCTATAGATTAGTATATCATCAAAGAATACCAACACAAATTTTCTAAGGAAAGGCTTGAAAATATAATTCATCAAACCTTGAAATGTGGAAGGCGCATTTGTGAGACCAAATGGCATGACCAAACATTAATAGCGACCTTCATGAGTTATGAATGTTGTTTTGGGGATGTCTTCATCCTTCATTCGAATATGATGGTACCCGAAACGAAGATCCAACTTTGTGAAGACAATTGCTCCATGTAATTCGTCTAACAATTCATCAATGAAATGAATGAGAAACTTATCTTTAATGGTGATCTTATTGAGCTTTCTATAATCAGGACACATACACCATGATCCATCTGGCTTGGGTACCATTAGCACTCGTGTAGAGTAAGAACTTTGGCTAGGCGTAATTATGCCAGCCTCTAACATTTCGGCAACCATACACTCAATTTCACTCTTCTGGCTATAGGGATATCAATAAGGTCTGATGTTAGGAGGAACATTGCTTGGAATTAAGTGGATAGCATGATCACAGTATCGAATAGGTGGATACCTTTGGGAATATCTTCAAATACCTTGGAATGCTTATTAATGACCCTTTGGATATCTCGAGAGATAGAGCACTTTGAGGTTTGAACATATAATGAGAATAATTGTGCAAATACACTTTGATGTGCCCTTTTCAACAACTTTGTCATACCATTAGAGCTTATCACCTTGTTTGGTTTTCCTGTGATACCATTTAACTCGTATTCTTTTCCTTCCCATGAAAATTTCATGAAAAGTTTTTGAAAATTAAAAGCCATTGTTCCCAATGATTGTAACCATTGGACACCTAAGACAACATCAACACCACCCATTGGGATAGCAATCATTGCACTATTCAATACATATTCCCCCACAAAAATATTGATATTATGGCATTTCCCTGAGTAATTTATAGTTCCTCCATGTGCAATCATTACTTGAAACTCTGGTGCTCGATATACAATGTAATTAAGACCTTTGGATAATTTACAGTGAATGAAATTATGAGTACTGTGAGAATCAATCTACATTGTTACCTTCTTCTTTTTGATTTATCCTTCAATCTTGAAAGTTTGAGGAGTGCTAATTCAAACCAATGCATGGAAAGGTATGGTGGGAGTAATTTGTTATGAACTATCCTCTTATATTTATTCTAAAGTGGATTCTTCTTCATATGCTTCCTCTTCTTTTGGTTCTTCCTCTTCACAATCCAATATGTAGAATAATTTCTTCTCACTGCACTTATGTCCCTTACTATATTTGTTGTCACAGTTAAAGCATAATCATTTTTCTCTTCTTTCATCTAGTTGTTGGGGTGTAAACCTTTGTGGTGGTTTAGAAGAAGGAACCTTATTTTCTTTGTATGTGTTGGAGAAGGCCTTTCTAGTAGTCATTTCCATAATTTTACTTTCAATCTTCATTTCCATCATGAAATCCTTCTCTAGGGATTATGGTTCAAAGAGACACACCTCATGTTGAATGTTATATTTCAAGGTTCCAATAAAGATATCTAACAAATTATCTTTTGAAATATTCTTCACTTTGAGACTTAGCTGTTGAAATTGCTTGATGTGCTCTATAATTGGACCTTTTTGCTTGATATTTACCAACTGGATAAAGAAGGTGTTGCTATTTATATCCCCATAACGTGCAATCAATTCTTATGTGAATATAGAACAAGAGATAATAGAGTCCTTTTTACGGTCACAAAACCATTGGTACCATACAAATTGATCATGTTCTAAATATAAGGATGCAATAGTTACATTTTGCTAAGTGGGTACCTGGTGTAGATCAAAGAATTGCTCAATCTGAAAAATCGATATGATTGGATCCTTGCCACCAAACTTTCTCATGTCAATCTTGGGGATAAAGTAGTTCCTTGGACATGAATTGAACCCATTATGTTGTAGTGAATCATAAAATTTTGAGGACTCCAACTTACTACTCTCTAATTGTTTTTCAATTTTCTCCAGATGTGACTGGAATAAGTCCTCTTTTTCCTTCTTATCCTCTTCTTGAGTAGATACATGAGAAATAAAGCTATGTTTTATATCCTTCATCAATTCCTTCAAGTCTTGATTATCTTCTTTTCTAGACATCCCTTTGAGATCCTCTTTACTAGCCATCCTTTTGAGATCCTATTTACTAGCCATCCCTTTGAGATCCTCTTTTCTAGCCATCTTATTTTCCAATTTAACTAAGTCATCCATTTTCACATTTCCTTTAATTGTATCTACCAACTTGGACACTCTAAAAGATATGTCTTCCATTTCATCATATGTCGAGGATGAATCCTCTGGGGGTTTGAGTGGAGTGTGATTTTTTCTACTTCCTTTTGGTGGAATTTTAAACAAAAAATATATATCACACCCTAGGGTTTACCAGAAATAGATCTTTCTACTCAAAGATATTCAAATGCAAAATGGTGTACCTTATTCAAACCCTGATTAGAAGACTGTTTTATGGTCAACTTGTTAGTGATGTAAAATTTGACTTTCAACTCCTCTGGGCCTAAAAATTTAGCTTGTGGTACCCTGATGTATCATCTTTCTAATTCCACATGTATGACCTAATTTGTATGTTCCAAACAAAATTTATTACAAATCTCCCAAAGATTCTTATTTTTGTCCTATCCAGAAGAGTGAACTTGTACAACATGCCATGTGTCCAATATTTTGTTTCAGTAGCTGAACATTCTACCACCAATACCCAGGCCCGTATTCTTTTAGATGCAATTACTCTCACTCAATTTGGATATCATATGCCTTAGATATGACCTATTTCCCTAAAACACCTATTTTAGGCTAGGTTTTGGACTAGTAAAAATACCCTAGATTCTATTTTTTACACGTAGAGGTTTGAGGTGAGCAGGCAATTTGGCTCCAAGAACATTTAAAAAAAATTGATAGTGGGTTCCTCTTGGCTTTGGATCGGCGTGCTTGTTTTGCAGGTGCTACTTGGTGCTGCTGTTGGTCTTTGCTCGTGCTATACCGGATCCATTTCTTTTTGTTCTTCTTGTGAATCGATCAATTCAGGGAGATATTGAATTAATCGTTTCAAAGAGATCTTCTACGCTTGATATGAATCTTCTTATGAATCAATAGTTTCAGGGAAATCTTCTGCATTTGAATTTTGGACATTAAGTCTCTTTTGGTGAAGCTCTTGGCTTCTTCCTTGAGAGGTCTTGGATTGGGTTTTTGTTGTGGATCTAGTTCTTCTGATCCTGTAGGTAGGTCATTTCTTTTGTTTTTGCAGGTCTCTTGGAGCTAGCATGGTCTTGGGAGTCTCCTCCTTCTTGTATGTGTGTGTGTTTGGGATAATTATCTGGGGTTTCTATATCATGGATTTTGGAGGTGACCCCCCCCTTCCTCCTGAATTGGATGCTTTCAAAAGACTGGTTGCTTCCTATGACAAGAGGAAGGGCAACTCTTTAGTGCAGCAATTTGTGAAGAAAGTGGATATTCCATCAGTCGAACTGCCAGCTGAGAGACCATGTCGGACGGCTTTAAATATTTATGAACGTGGATTAATTGGTCAATTTACTGGGCTTTGGCCTTCTCCCAAGGAAATAGATGGCTGGGTGCAACGTAATTGGAGGCCTCTGGTCACTGAAGGAACCCGTAATCACTTGGTCAAAAGAGGTTTTTATGTCTTTGTGTTTGACTCAGCATATGACAGAGACCTTATCTTTTGAAATGGCCCCTACTTTATGGGTCCACAGGGGATCTATTTGAACAAATGGACTCTTGATTTTGATCCCACTTAGGATTTTCCTTCAGCAATTCCTATTTGGGTTCGCCTTCCTCATCTACCGCTCCATTGCTGGAATTATGAATCTTTGGAAGCCACAGGGAATAAGCTTGGAAAGTATATTGAAGGGGTAGAAAGTAAAGACCAATATTCATGTGCAAGATTTTGTGTAGAAGTTGATTTAGAGATTGGGTTTCCTGAGGCGATCAATTTAATTGTGGCAGAATGGTCTCATATTCAGGAGCTTGATTATGAGAAGCTTCCTTTCAAATGTCGCCACTGTCATGGATATGGCCATTTTGCTAGAAACTGCAAGAAAAAATCAGAAGAAAAATCCGTAGTTGAGAAGGATGAGCAATGGATTCATATTCAGAAAGAAGGCTCCTCTAAGAAAGAAAACAAAACGAAAGGAAAAGGATCTCAATCAGGGATTAGAGTTAATTATGTTGAGAAGAATAATTATACAAATCAAGATGTAGGAAACGTTTCATCCTCATCAAACCCATTTGTTGCCTTGTGTCCTTCAGATGATTAGACTCCCCATGCTCTCGAAGAAGGTGAGGTGCAGCCTTCAGATGTGCTCTTAGTTGAAAGTGAAGTAACTATTGGGTCTCAAGAGAATCCTTGCCCTGCTTTTTCCAATCTCCTTGTGTTGATCCAATCCTCCAGGAAATTCACAATCCCCTTCAAGACCCTCTTCTTCTCCTTCCTATGCTGAAATTATTAAGAAAAAGTCGGTTAATTCTTCCAATTCCTCAAATGAAGATTCTATTGAGCAATCCTAAAAAAGGCTGGCAGAAAGTCTCATAAAGAGATTAGAGAAGAAGAAGCAGAGTGTTTAAAAATGCAAGGAATTCAAGCCACCATTGAGATGTCTATGGGCAGAAGTAAGCAGAACCTACATACATTCTCTTGCTTCAAAAGATAAAGATTGACAAGGATGCGTTATTATTACTAAGAAAGACTAAGTGGAAAAGGAATATTGGTATTGTTGTCAGTGCTCGGGGCACCTGTGGGGGACAATCAACAATTTGGTTGGAGGATAAATTTACTCTGAATTCCTCTTTTGTTTCTCAACACTAGATCTTCTCAAAGATTCTTCTTACATCAAGTAAGATTTCTATTGCCCTCTTTAATCTGTATGTCCCTGTAAATCTTATTGAGAAGAAGGATTGTTGGAATTCTCTGTCAAAATTTCTAGAAACAAACTCTCTCATAAATATCATCGTGGCAGGGGATCTCAACATTATTTTTGATCCTAATGAGAAAAAAGGAGGCGTGTTGGGTAAAGATCCTCCACAGGATTATGTGGATTCCTTGATTCATTCATGGGACCTTCTTGATTTCAAACCCAAGAGGGGTCGATTTTTTTGGTCCAACTATAGAGCTGGGGCAGCCAACATAGTTTCTTGTTTGGATCAATTCTTGGTTCAAATCTCTTTGTTGGATGAGAATTATATTGTATCTTCAAAAAATTTGCCTAAGTTATCTTCTGACCATCATCCCATTTCCTTCTTGGTTGAAGAAGAGGAAGACTTAGGTCCAATTTCATTCAAATTCAACCCCTTATGGATTGGGAAACCATGGGTGAAGCTTGGTCTCAGTATGTGGATGGTTCTCCCAGTTACGTTTGGAACAAAAACTTAAGAGAACAAAGTGTGCTTTGAAAGCATGGATAAATAAACCTCTCCCGACTCCATTTAGTAGCAGAAAAGAAACCGTGAAATTTTTAGCAGACATTCAATTCAGTATGGAGGATTCTGAAATTACAAAACTGCTTTTGGTCAGGGAGAAGTATGCTCAAGCAAATTCTTTTCTTTCCTTCCGACAAGAAGAATAATATTTGTGCCTCAAGTCACGGAGTTTATGGTTCAAGCCGGTGATAAAAATTCAGCCTATTTTCACAGACAATGTAGAGTAAGACTCTCCCGTAATCATATATCATAAATTTTTTCTTGTGAGGGTGTAGCTATCAAAGGACACTTGGAAATTAAACAAGCAATTAATTTACATTTTATTCAGTTGTTTACAAAGGACGGAGTTACTGATAATGCAACCAAAACTGAATTTTTATCTAACATTCCATCTTTAGTCTCAGCTGAGTCAAATGCTGGTCTAGTAAAACCATTTTCTGAAAAATATGTTGTGGAGGTTATCTGGGGTATGGAGCCAGATAAATCCCATGGGATGGATGGTTTCTCCATCCATTTCTACAGAGTATGTTGGCTAGTTATAAAACATGATTTTCTTCACATGATTTCTACCTTTCTTAAGAAAGCAAAAGTGGGAGGCTGTACCAACTCTACCATTTTAGCCTTAATCCCCAAGGAAGTAAATCCAACATCCTTTGATAGGTTCCAACCTATCTCGCTTTGCAACGCCTCTTACAAAATTCTGGCCAAACTTTTAGCTAACAAACTTAAGCCATTGCTGGGATCTTTAATCTCTTCTCTATAAGGGGGATTTTTTAAAGGAAGGCATCTAGTAGACAACGTGATCCAAGTGCAAGAGGCCATTCGTTCCAGTTTCGAAAGGAAGGATAAAGGTATGATCATTAAGCTCGATATGAAAAATGTCTTCGATCGTGTAAAGCTCTCTTTTCTCTATCAAGTTCTTCTCACTTTCGGTTTTAGTGTGGAGTTTTTTAGTTTGATTAAAGCCTGTACAAATAGACCTTGGATTTCTCCCCTTGTCAATGATAAACCTTCATAATTTTTTCAAGCCTCGACAGGACTGCGCCAAGGGTGTCCTCTGTCACCCTTCTTATACATTTTGATGGTTGAAGCTTTAAGTAGAAAAATTTCTGCAGATATGGTTGTAGGTGCTATTCCTGGTATTAGGGTTGCAAGAGGAGTGGATCCTATCAACCATGCACTCTTTGTGTATGATTCTCTTCTTCTGGGTGGGGCTTCATTAAATATTGCTTGCACCTTCAATGAAATTTTACAAAATTTTTGTTTAATCTGAGGAGCCTTGATTAACAAATACAAGAGTGTTGTATATGGTTGGAATGTTTAACATCTGAAAATGCTTCAAATTGCTAGTTCTATGGGATTTCCTGGATATGATAAGTGGGATAAGATCAAATATTTGGGTCTCCCCTTGACCTTGGGAGCTAGCCCTCCTTCACTTTGGCTTGAAGTATTAAGCAAATTAAAAGCCAAAATTGTCTCTTTGGGTGGACATTGGCTGACTAAAGCTGGAAATCCGGTCTTGATAAAGGCGGTTCTCTCTTCCCTCCCTATTTTCCAATCTTCTTTGCTCCTTGCCCCCAAGTCCATCACTGCGTAGATTTCCAAGATTCTCATGGATTTCCTTTGGAATGATGGTAAAGGTAATCAAAATAAGATCCATTTGGTCAACTGGGAGACTATCAAAAGACCTCTTTCGGAAGGTAGATTGCAAATTCATGATCTTGAATTGGAAAACCTAGCCTTGGGAGGTAAACTTGTTTGGCAGCTATTTGCTGATAAAAATCATTCGGTTACCAGGATTTTATTGATGAAATACCTAAAGGGTGGTTCCTTGAGAAATATAAATTCAGAGAATACTCCAAGAAGCACTGCTATCTGGAATTTGTGCAGGAAAGGAATAAAACTAATACAACATCATCCCTATAGAATCCCAGGCAATGGGAAAATAGTTTTTTCTATGGGATGATAATATTCTTATTCATCCTCCTCTTTTCTCAATAAATTCACTCAATGATATCAAATTATGGCTATCTAACAAAGGTTTCCTTTGATTAGCAAATATCTGCTCTTGGGACAACGATGGGAATTGGGTAGGTTGGACTCTCCCGTAGATGCCAGATCGGTTTATTCCTTTTCAAAAATTGTTGATCACTGCTCTGTCTAGATTGGCTCCTGTCCATCATTCCTTGAAAGACAAATGGGGCTGGGGATGCTCTGGAGTCTATTTAGCTGCCCATGGTTTTTTAGCTTTATAAACTCCTCACGTTTCCATTCTATCCCCTGCGCAGTGTAAGACGATTTGGTCTCCATTCAGCCTGCCTAAGGTAAAAAAATATTCATGGCTTATTATGCATAAAAAGGTCTTGACTGGTGATAAATTGGCTAAACATGGATTTCACGGTCCTTTATGTTGTTGTTTTTGCAAAGCAGCATCAAAAACATCCGATCATTTATTTGTGTATTGCGTGTACACTCAAACAATGTGGAAATTGGTTTTAAAATATATGAAGATTGATTCTCCCTCTGATATGAGAGTTTTGACTCTGTTCACTTCCTGGAAAGAAAGGATCTTTGAGTCCAATGGGAAAAACATTGGTTGGTGTAATGCCTGACATATAATTCCAAAGTGCATATGGGGGAAGGTATGGATAGCACGGAACGATCTCACATTCAATGATAGAACGCTGACTCCATTTGACATGGCCTCTAAAGTTAAATTCCATATTTTAGAATATGTCAGAAATTGCATTTCTTCTCTCCCTCATGAACTTGCTGCATGGTTGGGATGCTCTGCGCAAGGGAGAAATCATATAAACTCCAAACCGTTGTCTCATCCTCCTTGGTGTTTGAGATTATATGCAGATAAATTTACTTCGTGGTGGAAGAGTAATTGAATTGATTCAATTTTATTTGACGGTGCATCCAAGGGGAATCCTGGCATTGCAGGTGTTGGTGGGTTA
>LPNX011002116.1:17030-28277 GCA_001517045.1 Pseudotsuga menziesii | reverse complement strand
ATGGCAAGATTTCCTTGGATATTAGTTTTATTTAGATTTGTCAATTAGAATTTGATGGAAATATACTTTTTGTAATAATTATTTAAAAGGTGGGTTTCACATGTAATAGCGATTTTTTGGAAGGAAAATATCTGGACAAGAATTTGGAAATACCTCCGTTTAGTTGAGATTTTGTAATTTTGTGCAAATCTATTTAATACAGTAATGATATTTTTTCATGTCTCTTTTTGTTTATTTGATTAAATTTCCTTAATGAATAATGAGTTTTCTTGTTTTAGATGATTCAATATTACTGTTAGTATTTTGTGATTAAGTAGTACATTTATTCACAGCCTTGCTAGTGACTCATGTACTCATAAGCTTTTAATAGAGCTTATTTTATTAAAATCTGTATCTATTTCTGCAAATGATTACACAGTAAATTCGATAATACATATGTTAATTTGTTAATTTATGCAAATCCATCTGAGTTTTTTATTCAATTTAATTTTCTCTGTATCTATTTCTGCAAATGATTACACAGTAAATTCGATAATACATATGTTAATTTGTTAATTTATGCAAATCCATCCGAGTTTTTTATTCAATTTAATTTTCTCTTCTATATGTTTTAAATGACATGTTCTCACGGGCTTTTGTCCCTTGCTTTCAACTGTTTATGGATGGAAGATGGAAGGTCATAATCATCAGTGACATAGACTGTCTTTAAAATATCATTACAATTATCAGTAAAACTATTGTAATAAAACCATTTCATTTTTCTTTAATTATTCTAAATAATGTGTTTAATTTATTTNTCATCAGTGACATAGACTGTCTTTAAAATATCATTACAATTATCAGTAAAACTATTGTAATAAAACCATTTCATTTTTCTTTAATTATTCTAAATAATGTGTTTGATTTATTTTTTAAAGTTTATGAAATTCCCACATGCTCATGTATAAAATCATTATAATTTTTTCAAAGTATTCTAAATAATTAGATTGATTTTTTAAAGTTTAGTTTTTATTTAGTTGCTTTTAATTAATATATGTATATACCTCATCATGAAATAATATAAAGAATACCTAACATAGTAGTTTTCTAAGTTCACAAGTAGCACAGATTCATGTTAATCGATCTCACCCAGCTTAGAATCTGTTGAGAATTAAAAGAGATATACAAATTGAACTGCAAGCCTCTTGATCTGGTGAACATGGATTTGGGTGCATTTTATTTCCTTTGGTTGCTCTTTTGATTTGAAAATAGACACGGGACATTAAATTTACATGTTATACATGTTACTTGGATATTTTAAAGCAATTGACAAGGGTAACTCGGTGCAATGATTTAAATAGAATGGCCTCTAGCATGACTATGTGAGGTCTTGTTGTAAGTACAACAGATCCCATGCCATTATGACACAAGAGCCCAAATTTTGAATGCAGAATGATGAATTTTTGTTTGGATTGTTTTAACATCCCGCAACCTGCAAATCTGCAACTTGCAGACTGCGGGAAACATTTCATTTGATATTTCATTTTTCAAACCCGAATCCCGCAGCCCGCAAATGCGGGTGCGAGAGAGTTTTTATGTGTTAATTTTAATCGTAAATCAAAACTATCATATTTATAATTCACGAAAAATAATAGAGACCATCAGATGAGGGTAAAAAAGAAAGAACGATCAGTATCAGCTTTGCGGTAATTTTAATCGTAAATCAAAACTATCATATTTATAATTCACGAAAAATAATAGAGACCATCAGATGAGGGTAAAAAAGAAAGAATGATCAGTATCAGCTTTGCGGGATGCGAGATCAAAACAAAATTTGAAATTTTATTAATTGTTCCGCAATCCGCATTTCACAACTTGTGAGTTGCGGGATGCGGGAATGCAAAATAGCACAAAGTTTATTCAATTAGCTCTGCATCGCGCATTTTGCATTTTCCAGGATGCGGGTTGTGGGANTCCGCAATCCGCATTTCACAACTTGTGAGTTGCGGGATGCGGGAATGCAAAATAGCACAAAGTTTATTCAATTAGCTCTGCATCGCGCATTTTGCATTTTGCAGGATGCGGGTTGCGGGAAAACACAAACCAAATGAATTACAGCAGTAAAATCAGTGAAAAATTGTAAATCAAAACTATCATATTTATAATTGCCGAGAAATAATAGAGACCGTCGGATGAGGGTAAAAAGAAAATAAATGGTTAGGATCAGCTTTGCGGGATGCGATATGAAAACAAAATTTACAAGTTTATTAATTGTTCCACAACCCGCATTCCACAACTTGCGGTTTGCGGGATGCGAGAATGAAAAATAGCACAAACTTTTTCAATTAGCTCCACATCCCGTATCCCGCAATGTGCGAAATGTGGGTTGCAGAATAATTAATAAACTTGCAAATTTTGTTTTGATATCGCATCCCGCAAAGCTGATATTAACTGTTTATTTTCTTTTTACCCTCATTTGACGGTCTCTATTATTTCTCGGCAATTATAAATATGATAGTTTTGATTTACAATTTTTCATTGTTTTTACTGCTATAATTCGCTCTGCTATGTGATTTTTACCTCTAGATTTTACCTGGCAACTTCGATAGTGATTACTGCAGTTTCAAGTTGGTTACCACGTTGTTGTCTCGCATTTTGAATTGATTACTGTGCTTACTGTATAATTCATTTTTTAACTTCTGGTATATATATTAAAAAAATGACACATGGTGACATCCAAAACCCCCAAAATTACCAGGAGTAAAAATCTCCAGAAGGATATGTTAACCAGAGACCTGAAATTCAGTGTTTTTTTTTATACTAGCAGCCGTGTCAGTGAAACTTATCATTTAGACTGGGCCAGGGTTTACTCAATTTTCGAGAACAATGACCTCTCAGATTTCCAGAGTGACCAAATAGTTTATGAGAGAATTAGATATTTTGGCTTGCATATGATCATTGCCAAACCACCTATCCTACCTTATAACGATGTTGTGCGATGGATTATTGACCATGCCAATGTTAAAGATCATTCTTTCAATACTAGTACCAGGTCTTAGCTAGCCAATTTCCCCTCATAAACTTTTGTCAGGATTTATGCTCTTAAACCTTATACCCATCTTCTAGATGTAGATTTTGTTAACACTGCCAAATCCAAATTTAATTTCGACCAAATGCTTAAATCCTGGATGACTGAACCCCGTAAATTTTGCAAGAGAAAAGACCAATTATACCGTGTCGAGTGGTTCAAAGAACCTTATTCCATGTTAGCCGCGATGTTGTGCAGGCTTTATGGCCTTCCCAACTGTTCATTCTTCAAATAGGAATGGGCTCTGATCGCTCATCACATTATTACCATAGGTGAAGCTTTCCCTTGGGCCTCAATTTCTTCACTGGAACTTAAAAATGCTATTCAAGAGTTCCAAAAAGCGACTGCTAAGAAAAATCCCAACTTTTATCTCACTACCTTCATTGTGGACATTTTCTGTGCTGATTTTCATTACCCTAATTTGGGATGGAGTTGGGAATTGCCAGCCCCACATGTACATATTTATCATTCTGAGCTTTGGGATGGAAACTATGTGGTTAGGTTTTATGATATATGTGAAAGTTTCCTTGGCCAAGTATATTTTTTGATTTAAAAAAAAGAAGCTCCTGCTTTCTCACCAGAAGCAAAATCTCTCATAGCCATGATGGGAGATTGGTATGTCGGTGAATCTTTCACCTACATCAGAGTTTATGGCAGTAACACAGCTCACATGTTTCCTATAGTCGTCCCAGACAGGTTGGTCTTTGTAACATCCCCAACCCTCTGACCGGTGAAGAGGATGCTACAAACACCAAACATACGGGCAAATAGCCCCATGAAGATAAACAAGCATATATTGCTGATAATAAAAAGCTTAAACATAAAACATACTAAGATGCATAATTCTTCATATACATAGCGGAAGCAAACATACATTCATTCAAGCATACCACATGTTCATCATATTCATTAATTAGTAAATATAAATGTAGAGACGACATAGTCAAGAATAATCATCTGATAGAACTCATCCCGCTACCAGCTACGTCGCTGCAACGTTCCACCCAAACATAGGCCAACGTGCTCATCAATCTCTCAGCAACACTGCCACCCCCGAGATGGGCATGATTCCTCAAGGAATAAGGGTCAAAGAAGGCTTACACATATCAAAGGTACACAAATCATCCAAGACCCCCCCACAATGGGGTTTATCAGGCCGTCAAGGAGCTAGGAAAGGCTAAATGCTAAGCTGGTCGCCTCAATGGGGAGCTAAGGACTCCTACACCAAATTTAACCTGAATTATAAGGCATCCACACACTCGACACTAGGAATCAGTCCTTTCTTTTCTTCACAGTCCCTTAGGCCTTAACTTCCCTTTTCCAATACTCTTCAAGGGCTATGGAGAAGAAATCCAACAGTCTAAATCTATGTGGGTGGCTCCAAACACCAGTTTTCTCATGCATACCTAGCCTCTAATCCTACTCTCAATAGTCCAAAGACCAACCACTGCATACCGCAGTAAAACAAACAATCCACAACTATGGGAAGGAGGTAAAGACAACAGGGCGACAACCCCAAACAAAAGGGTGAAACACAGTTTAGGTCAAACAACGCTTCAGAGTTGTGCTTGGCCCTAGCATGGACAAAACAACTCAGCAACAATCCCCAAAGGACATCTGCAGCCTTAGCAACCAAGAAGAAACCCGAAACTAGGGGAAGACAATAGCCCCTGATAGCACCTCTATTTTGAACAGCCGAGGAAGAATATGATGGAGGAATAATAAAAAGATACATGAAACTGGGCTAAGTTTAATAGTTTGATTCTATTATCAAATGGCGCATAATGGTTAATTTGGAACGTAATTCGATGGTATAGAGTGATTGAGGTGAAGATCTACGGATTAAAATAGATCCGCAAGATAAAGATGCACATGAGATAAGAAAAAGCAGATATGGTTAACGAAGTTTGAAGATCAACGGTGATGGAATAAAGCAGATGAAATCTACATTTGAGAAATATTCCGCTGAGTAAAGATGCACGTTTTAAAAAATAAAAAGGGCTAGCGGAATGTGTACAACTAATCTCAATCTAATGGCTTAAGGAAAAAGTGCAACTCATCGACGGCTATTACCGATTTTGGAGGATAAAGTTGCAAGATAGTTAAAATGGAAAGGTGGTAGAGGAATAAAAGCACGGTACATGTGGTGACTCGAGGTGAATTCCACAGAGAAAAGCAGTTAAGTGAAAACTGCTTAGTGGAGGCTCCGGAATAGACTAATATATAAAGGTATAGTTGACTTGGTTTTAAAAAATCATTTTTATTTGCATGTTGCAGACGAGCGAAGGACACATCCCACCATCTTTCTGAAGTCAAGCTTACATATCTACAGTCACAGTTAGAGTCACAGGTAAGCCTTAAAACACTTAAGCTTCGTTCAAAGAATTATCGCTATTGTCCGTTATGGAAATAGAACAGGGGTTAGGAAGTTTAAGCAGGGTTTTGGATGAAAGGGAGGAGTTTGTTGTGGACAGAGACAAAAAAGTATGTGACCCGGTTTTATCAATTGGAAATGTATCTGTCTCTAAGGAACGGTTGTGGCATTATGATTTGCAGGGAAATGTCGTTTTGAGTTTCAGCAAGTCTTTTTTGTATTATTTCGCCATTGAACAGACTTTACCATTTCCAGAGTTTGTTTAATGGTGTTCAACCAGTTATTCACCTACTGAGAGAGTCATCATGAGTCATACCACATCCAAAATATTGTGTAAAATTGATGCTAAATCCATTTGCGGAATACTTAATTTACTTGATAGTTTCCCTAACAATTGTGAGTCTGTCTTAGCTGAAATGTACAAAAGTTGTAAAACAAAAATTAGATGTGAGTTTCTGTCCAGTATCCTTAATGAAGATCAGTCATTAGAGGGTCTTTTTCTGCCGTATAAAGTTCACATTTTCAAAAAAGAAGTGCAATTGGTTATGTCTCTGGTCTGTAAAATCTTGGGTTTAGACAATCACATTCATATCAATGAAGTTGCTTAGGTTTTTTAATGATAATGAGTTCAATTAGTCTCGAGTCCCATTTAGTCCATTATTTCAGTCTGGATGAGTATTTAGTGGAGGTCATCCATCTCCAGTTAGTCAAGTTTCCAAACGTCAAGTTTTTCAAATATCAGTCATACCTGTTGAACATATTGTTGTGTTCAAATGTATCAGGATTACAATTCCTGTCCACTCTTTTTTCTCCAGATCTTCCAAAGCAAATCAATATGTTTGAGTTTGTAAGTTCCATTATGTCCCAGATGTACAAGTTTCTATTTGATGAAGTGTTACCAAGGGTACTAGAAGAAATGAAACTCATGTTGTAGTCATCCTTAGATGAAAGAATAGGAGATTGGTTTTTATACAAATATTTTATTGTTTTAAGGGTGTATGGTTTCACTGGGGAACCGTTAAAGTTACCTATTTTTCTAACTCCTAGAATTTTTGCACTTGAGTTCATGAGGAAAATATTATGTGCAAAGGATGAGCATTTTGGAGCATTCAAGAAGTCTTCTAATATTAAATTTCCCCTTAAAGTTGGTCCATTTATATTCAAAAAAAAAAGTGCCTTGCTGATTGTGGAAAAGTTATTAGAAATTATGGATTTCCAAAAAGAACAAAGAATCAATTATGATCCACATCATATAATTTCTCAAAGGAATCAATCAAATAAAAACTAACCATTTGATCATCAGGTTGTTGAAGGTTTAGAGGAAATAGCCAATTTGTCTTGTTTTGTAGAAAGTTCAGGAATTGATGAAAATAGGAGCCGTGGGTTGATTACAGCGGTTCAAGCACCTAAAAATCCTAGCATTCTGAATAAGAGAAGTTTTTCTGAGCTGGAGGATATGTATGTGGATGAAAATAGTCACATATAAAAAGATTAAAACACATTCTCAGGATAATCAAGTTTCAAAAGAAATAGTCTTAGAAGATTCAAAGAAAATGGTTTTGTTCCCAAAGAAGCCAGTACAAATGCATCAGTTTTCCTTTGGAGGAGAGGGTAGTGCAGAACCCAATTCAGGTTTCAAATCCAAGGCAGAGTTCATGTCAAGCTACGCTGAGAAACAGATGCAGTCATTGGAGGAGGCCAAAAATCTACTTCCTCAAGTTAGAAGTCTAGTCAACCAAAAGACATCACTGATTTCTACTCGGGATGTGGAGAGGAACACCTTGAAGTTCGCTACGGTAAGTGATGAAAAAGTGTTTGAGATGGAAGTAAGGCTAGATAAAATCACTATCCCGGACAAGATTTAGGTCCACAAGCAGATGGGAGATATTATTTATTCAGATTTATTAAGTGCCATCATGGGAATTAACAAATTGCAAGCCCTTGTAGATAAAATGGAAGTCTAGTTGAACATGAAAAATTAGATAACAAAGCAAATTTAATCAAGATTAAGAAGCTGCAGACATATTTTATAAGCTTGGGAAGTGAACCAGGAAATGCACAAGTCACCAAAAATATTTTGGAAGAAAAAGACAATACCATCCAGGAATTGAAAAAGAGGCTGAAAATTCCAAATTTTGAACATGCTCACTCCCCAGAGTTGTTTGCATTGCAAGAAGAAAAATATAAGGTTTATCAAGAGATGATGGATTATAAAGGCAAAGAATTGAAATCACGAGGAAAAAAACAAATGGGAAATGGAGAGAACTGAATTCATGACCCAGATTTCAAAGTTGAAAAAAGATCAAAATGACGAAAAGGAAATCATGGGAGAACTGATGAGCCAAACTCCTGCTGATACAGATTTATCTCTTGTAAATATTGAAAAACCTTTAGGTAAATTTTCTGCTGATGATTTGTTAGTGCCAATGTCTCAGGTGAGCCTAAAAGATGTGGAAATCAAGGAATTGAAGGAAGAGAATGAAAAGATTAAATCAGAACTGACTAGAATGATTGAAAATAAGAATAAAATATTAAATGATAAAATTCAGTTGCATAAAAACTTTAATGACTTGAAAGAAAGAAATACAGGAAAGGCTCCTCTACAAGGAGCTAAGCATATAATCTGGGATACATTATCTGTGGAAGTTACTAAGTTTAGACATTATCTAAATTTTATTGATGATTAATGTGCATTGGTTAATTTAGCTACCCAGGGATTAAAATTGGCAAACAATACCATGGAGAAGAAGCCCTTAAACACAGCTCAAAATGCTTTAAATTTGCTAAATTCTCTAACATATCAAAAGTTGCAGGAGATCGGGATTAAAGACAGAGTAGCCATTGTACCATAGTTGAAGAAATTTATTAACAAACATCAACTCATAAAAGTGGTGCAAGATAAATCAAATGCAATGTCTTCACAAATAAATGATTTCAAGCGTGCTTTTAAGCAGTTATTTGAAGACGGCCTCCCTTCTTTCTGGGACAACGAGGGAAGGATATTTTCTCAGGAACATTATCATAATCCTTTAGTACAAAACCGCATGGACCATTCCAAGTTTGAAGACTTTGTAAAAGGACTGACTGGGAAAATCATCATAGAGAAATTAACAAAAGATTTCAAAATATTGCAAAAGGTTCTGATCGTTAGAGGAGGATTGCCCACTGTATCTTATGAGGCCTATGTGGATCTGGAAGTATCTATCACAGGAATGACAGAGTATGACACGCCAGGTGTAGAACAATGAAGGACCGTGGAAAGATTCGGAAGACCAAGTATATTCTTCATCCTTAAGGACAAGTGTTGCACATCGTGGAGCTGCTTATCCAGGCCTTGCTGTCACCAAGTTGATTATAATTAAACGATCTATTACTAGAATCGAAGCATGTAGTTTATTCCTAGTTGTTAGGGATATAGTTACAAAAAGCTTTGATTAGCAGATTATTTAGTTATTGATCTTCTTGGGAAGAAGTTATTTGTGTATATATTTGAATTTACTTGATGTATTGGGGGTTGGAAACCATATGTTTGATCGATGATTTTTTTGAGGACGTATAATTTTTGAAATAACAAAGCCAAATGCTAGTTAATCATCAGAGATTTTTGTGTTAGTTATGTTATAGTCTATGCCTTTCCTTTCTATGTGATTGTCTTCTAAGTGCCTACATTCCATTTTGTTTTCTTCATATCTGAAGCGTAGTGTTGAATAGTTCAGAATTCATGCTTTCTATGCTCTGGCTATTGTTTCAGATATTTCATAAAATATTTCTGCTAAATTTGATATGGAATTCATCTTATGATGCTCTTTATTGATGGATTGTTCATGTTTCCTTCTCATTCGCCTGAAATCAATGAATGACTGTAACTGGATGGTTATCTTGCCTTTGTTGAAATTCCATGTATGAAATCTTTGTGTTATCTTTATCTATTTGACTCCATTTCCCAATGGTTATATGTGTTGTTTCAACCATCTACATAATTTTAAAGTATTGATTCCAATATCTGGCCCTGTTAAATTTATATTTGAGAGATCCCTCTCTGGAAAGAAAAGCCAGTTTCTTTCCGAAGTGGTTTTTGCTGTTACCTTTGGGATTTACCTTTTACAACATGGGTACATTCTGAGTGGTAACAGCCCCAACAAACGATGGCAAAAATACACAATCCGCAAATGGAAAGGAAGCCAAACTCCCAACATTGACAGGGGAAAACAAAAACTCATAGCTCGGACAGGGGAAGACAAATCATGAGTCATTCTTGGCCCTATCATGGCCAAAATGACTCCACCACAACCTGTAGTAACTCAAATCACACCGAAAACTCAGATGTCAAATGTGGGGAAACAACAGTCCTCCTTAACAGGAAATGACGGCCAAAGTTACTCAGCCCGAAAGTGGAAGAGTAAACAGACTCTCAACATGGGTAGAAGGAAAACATGCAACCTACAACAGCTAATTCACAAGGGATATCGCAGCCAACAAAATATGGAAAACAATATCCCACGAACAACAACAGAAAACCACAGCGATCCCTCACAGTCCGACAATGGTGGAGGAAAAAAACGTCGACTCTATGCGTGATCAGGAGGAAAGAACACAACCACAAACTGGTAAAACAGTGCAAGAGAGAGAAAGGCAAACCCCCAACAAGAAATCGCACCCCCCTTCTTAACTTAGCTCTACGTGAGGAAGATGAACCACCCCCCCTGTGTATCCCTGCATGAGAGTGAACCCAACGGCCAAGAGAGTGGCGTAGTGATGGTTCCTTACCCACGTGAAGGTGGAGAGATGGCTGGTGGAGTGAGCGTGTGGCAAAGACTGACAGTCCTTCCACCCTCCACTTCCAGCAATAACTGCCTCAACAAATCAGCATAACATTAAAGTGGTGGTTGGATGAGACAAGGGAAGGTGAGAAAAACAAACAGGGTGTTGACACATGGATTTCCCCCGCAAAGGCTCCCACGGGTTAGACAACCCCCCCTTAGCCTTAGGAAATCATGCCCTTTTCATTTAACATTGCATCATCGTAGCTGGCTGTGGGTTTATTTTATTTGATGTGCATATTTACATGATGCCAATACTATAGTGTGTCGGGTAGCACGATATACCATTGGCAATGATCCCTATTTCCGAACATTCACAACCAAATCGATGGTGGGGATTTTTCCTTTAGCTCCTCACCATGATTAATTACAATATATACATCATGTACCTTTAATGTGACCGGGGTCAAAACCGAGGACATCACAATCCCCTCCCCTTGGAATAACACCGTCCTCGGTGTTCCAATACATAGGAATACATATACAATTTGCACATCCGAAATTTCAAAATTTTGCAGATCTGTCCCACGTTCAATTATTTACTTCGAATGTTCCGGACCAAGCCCCTCAGCTTCCATGAACTTCTCTTGTTGTTTCTTAGCTCTTGGCTTATCCTGAAGCCTAGAAACTTTGTGGCTGCAGCCCTCTTTAGGTTCCCTCATTGGGAAGTCCCGGCGTAAATGATGTCCTCCGCATTTCTAGCATTTCACTGGCTGGTTCATCTTTTCCTGCTCAATTTCCTTTGAGTCCTCATGCCTGGGTCGTTTCTTAACGAATCGCTTCGACAAATGTTCCATCATTGATCCACTTTCCTTGCCTTTACGGATTGCTCCTAGAAGGCTTTTGACCTCCTTTTGCAAACCAATAGAGTCTTGTAAAATCTGGTGGTTCATATCATTCTGCCTTTTTTGTATCTTGAGCATCTCTCCAAGATTCTCTTGGGTCCTGGCAATCGTTTGGAGGAGACTTCCAGCCAAGTCTAGCAA